>BGNK01003798.1:39756-63483 GCA_003297005.1 Symbiodinium sp. clade A Y106 | reverse complement strand
CAGATCAAAGCCCCAGCAATACATATGAGTGACAGGGGCCTTGATTGACTCCTGTTCCTAAACAACAGTATCCCTATCTACCCTGCGGTTAGACCTTACATTGGCCCCCATGGTGACAGCAGTATGCTGTTCTTTTTCACCCAAAAGAGATGCCGTATAGAGCAGCGTCTTAGTTCGTATGGATCAAAATGCTATGTCGACTAATCACCCCATTCTACATCCCCATAGTACTACCCTCGATCTGAAGGTTAAGACAATAGCCCCTCCGATAGTAAGGATTTTACAGTCCCCCTTGACCACCCCAGTATTGGATCTGACTCAAAATGCGCCTTACTCGGAAACTTAAGACCGATCTTAAGATCACCCGTAAGTTGTTCCCATTGGTAGCCTTCGTACTGTACTGGATATTTCCCTGAACAGAAGCCCAGACCAGTGGCCTCGCCAACAGGTTAATTAATCCAGATGTAGCTGCGGTATCCGCAACATGAGCATTCTATTCTAGACCCCGAAGTCCCGAAGTTTAAAGTCATGGCATCCCCAATACGAGTTCCTATTATATTNTACATCAACAATAGACGTCATACTCATGCTAATATTAAACTACACAAAACGAACTGCACTAAGAACCACGATCCTTGCTGTGTTCGCTCTGGCGTTGCCCAAATGATGGCCTTTAGGTTGTTTTGGGATCATTTGTTTGATTACACCAACATTTATATATTGTATATGGCATACCCTTCTCACTGTGCTATATGATCGATCATGTCGGACTTGCTGCCAGACTTGCCCGTATACCTGTAAGTACACTTATGTGTGTGTGTGTATGCACATATTAACCCTTCTGTTAAACGTGTGCTAGATACCAGCATAATGACGAGAAAAGTTAGTTGACTCCGAATTCCGAGCAACATCAACCCCAACCCTATCCTTGTCATTCGCAGTTATGTCAAAGGTGGCCGCAATATTCGCCTTAACAGCAGCCCCAAGGTCATCTATAGTAATCTTTATACCACCCATAATCTGACCCCAATGTTTCTTTTTTGAACTTGCAACCATAATCCGCTGGAAGAAATCGTCGTGGTAGCTGTGAGAACCCTGAAATCCTGGGTCCTGGTCTGTGTTAAAGTTGCGATACTAGCTTTCTATTGACCCCAAAACTGATCCGAATAATGTCCGGGTTATTACCCGGTCTATTGTATAGTACTGACGCTAAGCGGACTCGAATCNCGCAATAGTGATGACACTGGAACCTTATATTGACAGCACTAATTCGTAACGCGCGCAAACAACACATGAAATGCACACTCTTTGCTAGGAAAAGCTTGGTCTTGGAGTGAAATACCGAGGTTTCTCAGGAAAAAGGTGGTTTTGGCGTGAAAAACCAACTTTTTCCAAGGAAAAAAATGGTTTTGGGAAGGAACACCAACTTTTTCCTAGGGAAAACCAAAAAAACCAAAAAAAACATCTTTTGAGACACTATGCGGTCAGACACCAAAAAGATAGTTTTTTTGGTTTTCCCTAGGAAAAAGTTGGTTTTGGACAGAAAAACCAATTTTTCCTAGGAAAAAGATGGTTTTGGGCAGAAAAACTAACTTTTCCTAGGAAAAAAATGGTTTTGGGCAGAAAAACCAACTTTTTCCTAGGGAAAACCAAAAAACAATCTTTTTGGAGTTTGGCCGCATAGTTTCCCAAAAGATGTTTTTTTTGGTTTTTCCTAGGAAAAAGTTGGTTTTTCTGCCCAAAACCATCTTTTTCCTAGGAAAAAGTTGGTTTTCCTGTCCAAAACCATCTTTTTCCTAGGAAAAAGTTGGTTTTCCTGTCCAAAACCATCTTTTTCCTAGGAAAAAGTTGGTTTTCCTGTCCAAAACCATCTTTTTCCTAGGGAAAACCAAAAAACCATCTTTCTGGAGTTTGGCCGCGTAGTGTCTCAAAAGATGGTTTTTTTGGTTTTCCCTAGGCAAAGTTGGTTTTGGATTGGGAGGGTACAGTGCTGCCGTTGACTTCGTGCTCACGTCGAACCTCAATGAGCTGACTGACATGTCCTGTTGAAATGTGAGATTGATTTCAGTAGTCCTTGAGAGATACAGGATCCGGACCTCACGCCGAACGTGAATGAGTTGACAGACACGTTCTCTTGAAATCTGAGTTTGTTTTCGGTAGTTTTTGAGAGATACAGAATCCGGACCTGCCGGAAAAGCTGTTTTGACACGGCATTTACGATACAAAACGAGGGTCGGTAGTTCATGGGGGGGGTTACCATATATATATATAAGCATACAAACAAACAAATAAACAAGCGCGCACACACACACACATACATGCGTGCATCCATACACAGTCACACACCACACACATACATATATATATGTATGTATAAATACATTCATACAGAGAGAGACATACGAATGTCTGTGTGTGTGTGTGCGTGTATTTTGTGTGTCTCTCTCGCGCTCTCCCTCGCTTCCTGACTCTCTCAAGAAGTTTTATAGCTACTCTGCCAAACTCATTCCGGCTTAGAGCCTTGGACCTAGAGCTGTTGTCTGGCAGGAGGAGCCCAGAGTCGAGGACCCCAACGAGATAATTGTTTGGCTGGTCTGGCTCGTAGTGCAGCTCACAGCCAGGCCGAGTGGATGCGTGGATCTGAAACCCTGGCTTGAAAGGCCAAAACCGAATCTGCACTGCACCAGCCGGTGCACAAGCGCGAGGACGCAGACCGTTTCGACAAGCTTGAAAGTTTCTTGCATGAGAGCTCTCATATGGACAGGAATGCAGAAGGATTTTGGCTCACACCAGGCACGCCAATAAATACAGCAAGATGTCCAGGCGATATGCTCAGTGACAGAGGCCTTTGAAGATGGAGTTGGCAGAATCAGAAGCTCAGAAGGCTGAAGACAAGGTGCCACCAGAATGCATAGACCGTTGTTATTCTGCCTGACGAAGCTGCACCTTGAAAGCAAGGCGACTTTGAATGGGAAACAAGCAGCCGTAGGCAGCACAGTGCAGGCGCATTTCAAGGAGCGCTACAAGAACGGCACGACCGAGTCCATGGAGGCAAAGTCATGCACAGAAGCACGCACTGCATAGAACTGCATAGACGGCTGGCAGCGGCAGGTATTTCAGTTGGACTTTCAAGATACAATCTACTACCAGCTGCAGTTTATGAGCGGCAAAAGGCTTGATCCCTTCTTGGTGCCTTGGCAGATCTCTGGCCACGACGCCATGCAGCCACATCCGTTTCTCGATGCTCTAGAGTTTTTGTGGATTTTTGTGGTCGGTCAGTTCGTGGATAGCAGGAAAAGGATGACATCGAAATGGTATCTGATGAACCTCCGAAAGTTGTGATACAGGTGTCGCGCCGCTTACGATACTGTTAGCAGGTGCAAGAGCGCAGCACTGCTTCCCTGTCAGGGCTTGACGCAGGGCATGGTCTCCCAAGATACTTCCAACGACAAGAGCAAAGGCCGGGAGATGTGCTGTTTGAATCATGCCTTGCGTTGGCTCTTGTGCTGTTTAAACTGTTTGTTTTGAGCATGCGCGGAAGGCAATACTTCCTTCGCTTTCGAGAAGAGTGCAGGCCAGAGAACAACCTTGGGCCTGTCGACAGTGATTTTGTGTGACCTTGACATGGCGAATCGGTGGTAGTTCAGGGTGAGGGGCGTCCTGGAGATGTGCAGGAGTAACGGGTTGCGACTCCACGTCCAGGCAGGAACGAAAGCATCATTGAGTACATCCTGCGCTTGGTGGAATCGATCGAATCACGCCTCAGGAGTGCTTTGCGACAGCAGATGTGCGAACTGAGAAATGATGGCGCTGAGTCGAACAAACTGTGTATAGCGAAGCATGCAGGAGAGAGCTCGAAAGTGATAAAGACCAGGTTGACCAAGACCAGGACGGGTCATGTATTGACTGATCTTGCTGCGATGTCGACCGACATGTTGTCTTGTACAGTAGAACAGTGAGCTCCTGTAAGCGACAAGCCGACAACTTCTTGAAGTTCTCGAGTTCTCGGAAGCCGATAAATTTCAATAGGCTGCTTGCCCATCGTGCAGGAAGACGAGAAGCAAGACGACTCCGGCAACGCCGCAAAAGAAGATCCAACTGGCATTGTCAGGCAAGCAGTGGAGAAAAGATATCAACAGGGAACCAGAAAGACAGACCCGAGATTCGGGGAGAGAGTACAACAACATGTGGCTCGTGGTTGCAGAAAAAATCAAGATAGCAGAGAGAGTAGATGGAGAAGCTGTGCATGCACCTCGTCGGTCTCACGAGCAGACCAGGATCCGGACTTGATAATCCAAACTTCGCTTGAAAGCAACGAAGTCGCCCGAATGGCCACCGTGGCATTTGGAGTCCGAGCCTGTGGCCGGCCGAACCAAGTCTCTAATAACTTGGCTCCAGTGCCCGAGATCCGCGATGGGGTCGAGCACCTTCTGTGAACACTTGTTCAATCAACGATGCCTTCAATGTATATAATATGGAGGGGACGTCTGACGCGGGAGGCCTGGGGGCCTTGCCAATGGCGGTGCTGTTGTCGATGGCTTTTTGTTTCTTTGGGATGACCAGGAAAGATGCGTTCGCGGCAGCAGTGCGGACACCCGTGGGGTGGACTTTCATGGGACGATGAGAAAAACCCCATTTCAAACAAGCGAGAGGCAAAGGAGGCGTAGGAAAGAGTTCACTTCACGTAGCGTTGCCGGTTGCCCGCTGGTGGACAGGTTCATGAGCAGCTTGCTGAAGTGGACCCGGGTGGCAAAAGCAGCCTGGATAGTGTTGTATGGCTTTTGCAACATTCAGAGCTTCGTGTTAAACGACAGCTAGTGCTCTGGGATCCTTCAGGCAACAGCGAGAAACTTGGACAGCTTGGGCGATGGGCAAGTTGCAGCGGGTGGCCAGGACTGAGCATGTGATTTTCGATGCAAAGGTAAACCTGTGATCTGCATGCTGAGCGTGTTTGTGCATCAGGACATTGATGCGGCGGCAACCAAAAACGATGCAGATCAAACAAACGTGATCGCCAGCATGAGCTATGTCCGTCGGCGTCCAAGCATGGCAGAGGGGGTATGGGGAAAGCTTGAGCTTGCAATTCTGGTTCTGAACAATCTGATGACGAGGATTGAACAGCCAGCTGCGACCTATCCAAAGAATCTTGGCACTTGCTGTGCTCGCGGTCTCAGTCTTAGCTCTTGCAATCGCATTGCGGATGCAGGGAAAACCCGCACCGGAAAGTGCGCCGGATTGCTCGCCCAGGTTGCAACGAAGCAGCCACATAAGTTCAGCGAAAGCTTGGCGCGGATTTTGAGCTCCGGCTTGCACTTAACTCTTGCTTGAACAGCAGGGATGTCTCCAGCGTGTTCTGACCCATGCTGTGGCCGATGGCAAGTTGTTAACACGGAGCTGACGAGAAACCGGAGCCCGAATATCAAACTCCGAGCTACACTGTTTGTGGACGGGCCTGTCGTCGCATTCCCCTGAGATCATCGCACAGCGTCGTGGCAGCCGGTTCCGAAGCCTGCTGATATGAACCGCAAATTGGTCGAAGTATCTAGTGCTGAAGCTTTGGAAGAACAAAAGTCGACATCACCAACAAACGTGCGGCTTCTTTGACAGGTCGTGTTGGATCAGTCTCATCCATGGCTTTGTTTGGGCTCGACTTGGGCAGAACAGGATGTGTCCGCGGATGATTAGCGATTGGCATGAAAAGATGCAGGCAAAATTGAACTTTGAGCGCAGATCTCCTCCAGCCTGGAAGACTCGCTTTTTTGCAGACGCAGTTCTGCACCCAAAATTAAAACCGGAATCGTTGGCAACAAGAAAATCAGGACAGTCACCGTTCTAGTGTGCCAAGCGCATCCGCTCAAGTACCTGCAAGGACTTTGGTTGACAGCTTGGATCCGACGGTAGCACAGTCCATGTGCGATGCAGTGCTGCAGCTTCTGAACATACCCAGCGCCTTGTTTGCAATTGAACGGGATCACGCAACCCCTCGAGCCGTGCTGCTTTGGAGGAAACCTGGCGAGATTCACCCGTGCAAATGTGGAGAAGGCTTTGTGTTCCCAGCTGTTGGTGTGCTGTTCAAGCTTCGTGAAGAGCAGGTGCTTTCGTCTATGACACAAGCCTTCTATGTGCCGGAGAAAGCAGAGTCAGCGCCCTCGGACTGTACGAGCTGATCTTTCGCAGCACCTCGCAAACGGAGGGCATCCCTTCTGTCCTTCTGCAACATCCTCACGAAGTGGTAGGGGCCTTAGAACTGCACAAGAGAAATCTCCAGGAAGGGCTGCGCTTTTGCTTTCAGGCTGAAGCCAGAAGCGAAGGACATCGCGGAAAGCAAGGAGCCGGCGTCAAGCAGGCGCAAGTCGCACTCGCGCCCACGCCGTGAGCTCGCATTGACCAGAAAGCGGCCTTGGAGGATCATCAGCCCCCTGCTGTCCATCCTCCAGAAACCCGAGACATCGCAAGAGCAACGAGCGTTCATTTTCAACATCATCCGGCAAGGGATCCGTCGCCCATCTGAGTGCTTTTTTTGAGTTTTGGTACTGCAGACAACGTGGCTGGTAGATCTCGGCTCAGGCTACGAGATCGTTTCAGCCGTCTCTTTTACCTCCTCCTCAACACAGAAGAGCACAAAGAGTAAGGGCTCCGGTGCCCAGCAACTGCTCCAGGCACAGAAGCTGTGTAGCAACCTTTCGGAAGATCGCCATTTCCTTAGTGACCACTTTCTGCGCCGTGCATCTTAGTCCTTCAGGTTCTCAGACCTTTGGAGAAATCTGTGGACAGACTCAGCGAGCTCGAGAACTTTCACGACTTGTTCCGAGATCTCTCTGCGGCTTTCTTATTTCTAGTTTGTCTTGACTGACATTTGTTGTCGTCCATTGCTCAATCGTACACTCGAATATCTGCTGCAGAGGTTGCATTCAGCTCTGCGTCCGTGCTGAAGAAGGCACAAACACTCTGGCTTGGAGGTGTTTCCTGCAGCATTCTTTTTGCTCTACTTGCCAGGTGTGCCTGGTGTCTCATCCTGAAGGGCACGCAATGCTTATCGTGGAGGATGTGGTTCCGAAGCTTATGCGGGTCATTGGAGAGATCAAAGACTTTCTTCCTCGCTTCAAGTCCCTCATGCTGCACTCAGGTAGTCACCACATGGCAGTTGATCGTGTTCGTAGTCCTCCGAATCACTTAGCTGGGAGCACCCAATACAACATAAGTGAGGGAGACGAGCCAGGAATCAGACAGGCAAGATTCCTGGATGCCAGTAGTGGTCCCTTGATTCATGTTCGCATGTGCAAAGGGATGCAACGGCCTTCAAGCTGGACACACCATCTGTATGCATTGATCCACAAACTCGCACCTCGCCTGGTTAGCTGGTCAATGAATGCAAATCCAAGACACAAGATCGACAACGGACTGAGGCAAAGTGATTGCAAACAAATACCTCTTGCTGCCTTATGTGTTCAACACGCGGCTTTTCCGCGAGCTTTGCGGTGCCATTTCTAACGTTGGCCAGTGCCTCTCCAACCTTCAGCCGCTTCGTCAAGTGATGTAGACATGCGCCCGCATGCCCCTGGACGAAAGGCCCCAGGCCTTGATGCCAGGTCTGATCTCCTCGAGAACACGAACTGCGTACCCATCCTGCAGCTCTTGGCATATGTTGCTGGGCACAACTAGCACAACTGGGACACCAGGTGTTTTTGCTACACCGCAGGATCTCGGCGATGGGCTACGCGACCTGTACAACATGCTGAAAGATGTTGAGGCTATGGAGTCAGACTTGTTAGGAGATGCTGCGAGCAACTGAGCAAGCTTCACGGGATTTTGTGTTGCTCCGGGCCCCTTGAGGTGGACACTGGGACGCGCAACATGTCGCTACTGGATCACGTGGACACAGATGTCACAAATCTGATCGATGCCATGGCCCATATTGCCACGTGGAAGCACAGTCAGATTCTGCGGGCTAAGCTACTTGCGGGAATGATCAAGATCGGGCCCGCAGCATGACTGGCAAACATTAGGTGCATACTTGCAACCGGAAGATGCACGCCCGCGTCGTCGAAGCATCAGAGCTGCAATCAACAAATCAACAGAGACCGGTTCTACAAATAATTTGATGAAAGTTGATGTGCATTGCAACCTCCAGAGGTCATGTACACCCTCTTGCACTCCTGGGGGCCACAGATGCCAAGAATGGAGTGCAAGAAGCAGGACGTCCTCAAGGCCAGCAGTCTCCTCAGTTGCCTGCGCTCGGACTGTCGTGATCCCGGCTCGACGGGCCACTCAGCCACTCCCTCCCTTCCCCAATTCTCCAATGGTCCAATGGTCCGCCCACTCTTGTGGATGCGAAGGTGGGGTCCGGTCCTGTCCCTTTTCATGTTTTTGCTGTGTGGTGCGTTGCGCGGATTTGCTGCTCTGATGTGGCGATTGCCCGCTCCTGCAGCGATTCGCCCTGAACATGCCTAAACTCATTCAATGTATTCATTCCTCCAGCTCCAGGCCTTCGCGTGGTCTGAGGCTTCTGGGACCTCTGCGTCGGGTTTTTGGATGTTTTTGGCATTGACTGCCTGAAGGGACAAGAATGGGCTCAGCACGTGGTCGGCGGCTGTGTCGGGTTGACTGCCATGGAGGTTAGAGGGCGGAAGTGCCGCCTAGCCACAGCAGAAGGGCGGCGTAGGCCCCGAACTTATAGGGTTTAGGGCTTGGAAGTTAAAGCTAAATGCCTGCTGTTTGTACACCCGCTTGTGGATGCGGAGGTGGTGGTGGTGGTGGGTTTAGGATTTTTTAGGGTTTAGGGCCTGCTGTTTCGCAGGTGCTTCGAGGGCGAGAAAGCATAGTCGGGCCGAGGTGGGGGGAAACCGGGAGCTGGGCGCAGAAGTTTCGACAGCTTGGCATTGTTCCGCCAACTCGCATTTGGAGCTTCCCCCGCACTCTGTGCACAGGACATCTGCATCCGTGGCACCCACGGATAATATACCGACATGCTCACATGGTTAACCATGAGACCGCCGGCAGGCTTTGTGCAGCATCCAGGACACCTGACGTCGAGCAAAGAACTCTTTGAACAGAACTGGAATTCCAAATCCCTTCTCAATGGTTCATAAGCAAACAAGCTCTCTACTTGTATCTGCATAGCCCCGGCTTCTACGAATCGTGGATTTGACTCCTGAAGCTTGTTTTTGACTCCATGGTCGCGGCCTCGTTTGATTGGATCCACGCTCCTTTCCTTGTCTTATGTGTCACTGCAGGCTCACAATTCAAGTTTCGGCTCGCTTGGTTTCTGTGAGAGGGATGGTTTGTGAATCAAGCGAACCATTCCTAGTCTGCAAATTGGACCTGGGGCATCAAGTAGTGTGCGTTGGTGAAGACTGGCCGACTATTACAGAGTTATGTTTTGCAGGCTTAGGCTTTGGGCCTCAAGAGCACTGGCCAATCTTATGCTTGTGAGTTACGAAATTGGTCAAAAAAACGTTTTACTGAATAATTATTTATATGATTTCAATATGGTTTCAATATGGTTTGCCATTTATGAAGCTGGAAAGTCGCCCCTGGCAGACTATGATTCCACTTTGATTTCACTATGTTTTTTCACTATGATTTTTACTATGATTTCACTATGGCTCTTTTAACTCCTAATTTTGTCATTTTGGAGTTTGTAAACAAGATTTAATAGGAAGTAGAATAGTGTTGGTATTCTTTTAAGAGAAAACTGCACACAATTTAGTATCAATCGCAAGAAGACACCAATACGTCTGGAACAGTTCANAACAAGATTTAATAGGAAGTAGAATAGTGTTGGTATTCTTTTAAGAGAAAACTGCACACAATTTAGTATCAATCGCAAGAAGACACCAATACGTCTGGAACAGTTCAGAGCACAATTTGCTTTTTCTGGTATCGTCATTCTTTGCCATTACACTACAAATTGATTGGCTTTTTGAGCTGTTCTCAAAACCCAAAAATTATCATATTTTTTAAATTTTTTTCATAAAAAAATCATAGTTTCGATCATATTTTTCATAGTAAAACCATAGTTACAAACATAGTAAAATTATAGTAGAATCATATTCAATCTATATCATAAATTTTTCATAAATGCAAATCATATCCGAAACATAAATGAAACATAAAAATAATTATTTAACATGATGGTTTTTTGACCACTTCCAAACTCACAATCTTATGCTTTGACTTTCTTCACCTGTTCGTCATCAAGCTCTATGTCATTTCATGACCGGTCATTTGTTGCATTCATGCCGCCAGTCCATCAATCCTTCGTACATGCACGTGGCCGTGTCCGAGGCCATGACTATCGGATCGTAAGCCACATCCTGACTAAGAGCGACTTGGCAATGGAGTGGTGCTGGAGTCCTGAAGGTTTTTTCCGACGAAGCCTTTTCAGAGCATCATCTCCAGGTAGTGACGAGGGCAATCGATCGCAGAAAGAGACGCAGACTGTGTTCCGGGACAGTTTGGGACCTGGGCAGGGGCTCCGGAAAAAATCAAGCCAGCATGATGGCAGGACTCCAGAAGCGACAGGTCCTTCACTTTTTCGCTCTGGGCAAAGACTGACAAGGACGTCAAGGCCAGAGCATTTTGTCCTCGATTGGCCTCGGCCTCAGTAGAGTTGTTTTTTCCGTGTCAGGTAGACTTGAAGATCGAGTGGGACTGCTTCTCAACGTCCATGAGCCACGCGGAGTTGGCGCGGGTGGTTAAGAGTGGAGAGGACTGCTGAGTACCGGCTTCGGATACTGCCGTGGACTATTTCTTCCAGCCACATTTGGATGATATTTCGCGAAAGTGAGATTGATTGAGTCATAGTGAGTCAGTCGAAACTTTTGGTGAGACGTGGGGTCCTTTCAAATTGTCGGGGCAATCCGTCTGTTCTCCTGAAGTGTTGACATAGTCTCCTGAAACGATGCCACGTGATGCTCAGCTTTCCCCAAGCATCTCAACCGAAGCGTCCTCAGCTTCGCCTCTTCTGACGTGAAGCCTCCAAAGGCACTCCGGAACCAACTCGATGTCTTGCCATGTCTTGTGACTAGTGGGAGCAGTTCCTCATGGAACGTGCCTGAACTCTTGGCGGCCAGGACAAGCTTCCCATAGAGGCGTCCTTCAAGCTGCTCAGGCGGCAAGGCCCCGCAGTTGGCTCGAGTGTGTGTTCTAGTAAAATGGCACGTTGCACGATCCAAAGTCCCCTCGTTTCAGCTCCGATTGAGGTGAAATGGCCTTCTATGCTCGCTACCGCGAGGAGCGCAGCACAGAAAACTACAAATATCGAACGGTCCGGACATGGGACTGGCGTGACAAAAACGATCAGCCCCTTGGTCGCGTGGACAGAAGCCCGTTGTGGAGAAATTCTGCGTTTGGAGGTGCAGGCTAGAAAATTGCAGAGCCTCAAGGAAGTACGAATGAAGGCTAGCAGCCTGATGCTGACGGGGACTACCGGACACATCCGTTTGCTCCAACCCAGGACAATCAAAAATATCTTGAACCACAAGGGGTGGGCTTACTTTGCCTTCGTCGTCACCATCAATGAGCACAAGATCAGGGGAGACCTTAAGAAGTCTCAAGATCCGACCATCCGCGAGAAGCTAAGATCAGAAAGTCAGATTCGGAGCTCATATCCAGAAAGGGATTTCTCGTGATGTTGGAGGTCTCCAAATGAAGCATGGAGACACAAGAGCCACCGCTGACTTGCAGATTCTGCCACCTGTCTGACTCAGACTCACAGCCAATGTGTGTTCCATGTCGTAGTCTATGCCATGTCCAGTTGTTTGTTTGTGCAGAGCTGCTCGCAACTCTGCCCTTGTGCAGCCGTCCAGTGTGTGAGTGCTGTCTGTGTGTACAGCACGGGACAGCCTTCTTTGCCTTGAAAATGTAAGGGTCTTCGCACCCACAGGCAATCAATCAATCATGTTGCATGCCCATGTCACTTTCTCACGGGGCAGCTGATTGCTCAGGTATTGCATCAAGCAGACGAAGCCCTTGCAAACAAGCCGCCTGGAAATGACAAAGGCGCACTCCAGAAACCGTCAGAAAGACAGATGGATGACGAGCACGACTGACGCGACGACGACGACTACTGCTACTACTAATTGCCTCTACTGCTGCTACCTCCCAAGTACTGCTGCTGCTGCTACTACTACTACTACCACTACTGCTACTACTGCCACTACTATTGCTAGTGCTACTCCTGCTCCTACTAGTACTACTAGTACTACTAGTACTACTACTACTACTACTACTGCTACTACTTTTGCTACTGCTATTGCTGCTACTACTACTACTACGACAACAACAACTACTACTACAACTACTACTACAACTACTACTACTACTTCTACTCCTGCTTCCGCTTCTACTCGTACTACTGCCACTGTCACTGCCACTGCCACTACTACTACGCTACGACTACTACTCCTACCACCACCCCTGCTCCCACTCCTAAACTACTACTACTGCTGCTTCTGTTACTTCTACTAATTGCTACTACTACTACTGCTACTACTACTACCACCACTACCACTACCACTACTGCTACTACTACTACTACTACTACTACTACCACTACTACTACTACTACCACGACCACGACAACGACCACGATCATTGCCACTGCCACCACCACCACCACCACCACGTCGACGACGACGACTACTACTACCACTGCTACTGCTACTGCCACGACGACGACTACGACTACGACTGCCACCTCGGTTCAGGGTCAAGAAAGAGTGAGTGTTAACGCGCAAGTTTCGTTCCTGCTGTGGTGCTGGGCATATTTCTCGCATTTACAAAGCTCGATCCTTTGGTCTTCTAAATCCGGGGGAACAGTTCTGGGTGCTGTTCTCAACCTCAAATCCGAGCGGCTCCTTGCTGCTTTGTGTCCACTCCCCTGGCGGTTCCACCGCCGAAGAGCGTGCTCCGGCTCACATTTTTCGGGTGGGACTCCCGCTCCCAACACAGGGCGGTACACATCCATGAATGTGCAGAATGGCGCTCCTGCTTCTGCCCTGGTGCCTGGAAACGCTCGAAGTGTTTCAATTCTAAGCAGGGCCACACTATGAGGCCCTCTCGGGTCCTTGGTGTGGACTCCCAATCCCGCCACTACGTGCAGGGAACGTTTTTCATGGGGGTCTTGTAAAGCACCTTCACGAGCCAAGAGGTCCCAGGCCATTCATCGATGGATCGTGCACAGACCACAGTCGCCAGCAGCACCATGTGCAGCAAACTTCAGTGCGACATGGATGTGCAGCGGCATGGTAAGAGGGCTTCCCTCCTGCTATCGGATATGACATGCCTGCGCAGGCAGATGAGCAATACGAAGTGGTGTCTGAGTGCCTTGTATGAATGCGGAAGCAGAAGCCAGAGATTGAAGATAGCAGCAGTCTGTCTTTCTGTTTTTCAGTTGACCGTGAAGCTATCATTGTGAGCAAAAAAGCCTCCACTATGTATTGTATTATCACCGTATCACCAGGGTCAAAGTAGGATCAGATGCTCCTTACCACTACAGGTGGCTGCAGGCTGTCTCGGAATCAAGTTCAGTGCTGACAGGCGCGGCGATGACGAGTATTCGCAGGCCGCAGGACGCCTGTCAGCACATGAAACTCGCAGAGCGTGGCGGCGGCGGCGTAGCGGCCAGGCTCGAGAGACGAGAGAGCCCACATGAGCCCACATCCCGAGGCTCCACGGCCGGCACAACGGTCATCGGCAACCTCAATGCCTCTGAGGGAACCACGGCTTTGACGATGAAGTCGATGAATATGACGCAGCCCGGCAGACTTTTAGATTGTTTGCCGCATTGCTGCCACGTTGCAGATCGGTGTGGCATTGGGATTGCTTGCGCAGGACGTCCGGAGACATGGACGCTTCTGGGGCCTCGCCGACCACGAACCTGCAGGCCATTTGCACGGTCGTCTTTGGACTTTGCGAATCCGTCAACGATGAAAGCTGTGGAACTGCCGGTCTGGAGTCGGTGCAGGACGCTGGCAAAAGTTTCATGGGCAGAAGTGAAGGCAAAAGCTCCTTCTTTGGTTCTGAAACCTCCGGTGGCAGATCAACGAGAGCGGACCGCTTTCCGTGAGCGAGATCTGTGAGGTGTCTCCGGTGTCTCCAAGCCTACTTGACGCGAGTGTCAGGATCTCCCAGCAAGCAAGTCCAGCAACAAGGCCTCTTAAGATGAGAGCCGTCCTACAGCTAAAATCTACAGAGTCTCCATGCCTACGAAGCTTGGCCTCAGGCCAAGTGGCTGAATCCCTTCAATGCGCCTGGGCGAAACCATTGCGTTGTCTTGCGAATCTCCAAGCTGATCCAATCTAATCCACGTCAACGGCTCCAAGCTTCAGGAAGGACCTTTTGAAAAAGCGCAGCTAGAGAACTTCATGGCCGTGATGCTGCCTTTCGCAGTTCATCCAGGAGATTTTTTGGGGAATGTGAGCAACACTGAATCGCGTTTTTGTGCGACTAGATTTCTGACATGTGTTTTTCATTGACAGGAGCTGTCCACGGCCTGTTGCAGATTGCCCCATCTGATTATTCACCGGAGCAGCGGGCACAGGCTTTCCAAGCAACAGTGCGATAGGAAACGAAGTAAGGAGTCGCCTCAGAGAGCAGCAGACCGCCAGAGGAAGCGGCACAGCACCGACTCTGCGGCCGTCGCTCGGCAGGTTATGAGCTCCATCACGATGCCGGACGTCTTTTTGCAGCACAACCTGGTACCATTGCTGGTGCCAATGTGCAGCTTGGTCAGTCCTGTTCGCAAGCACCTTTTCCCAGATGCGAGAGCTGAAGTGGACCCAAA
Organism: Symbiodinium sp. clade A Y106; assembly: GCA_003297005.1. Taxonomy (NCBI): domain Eukaryota; class Dinophyceae; order Suessiales; family Symbiodiniaceae; genus Symbiodinium; species Symbiodinium sp. clade A. Next base: position 48,695 of record BGNK01003798.1, on the reverse strand, counting down.
AGTCCGAAAGAGCCCCGAAGTTTGCTTGCTTATTGAACAGTCATTCGCGAAGTCGCCCGAGGCAGCGGCCACGCAAGTGAGCAACTTACCCGTTGGTCCTGCAACACACTGTGCCAATCTTAGCTGCAGAGCAGGAGCAGGAAAGGTAGTGTATAGCGCGATGCAACTTTCTCGAACTGCAGATACCTGATGCTGATGGCCTTCGTCCGTCCAGTCCCTGCTGGCCTTGCTGAAGAGATAGATGCTGCTAAAGCTCACAGGACACTCTACTAGTCACTAGTCGACCATTTTACTTCTTTCCTGTTTATTGCTGCAAACATGCGGCAGGAATTTTGATGGTGTGTTGCAGCAGTTCTTGCAAACGTGCCACCTGGGTGACCCTTTGCTCAACCTTGGCGGAGTGCGAGTGTTAATGGACGTCTTCTGGAAGCTGTTCACTCGGCGCAAGCGCTTCATGGACACGCCGACATACATGAAGTCCTTGGACTCGGAAGTTTCCACAAAGATGGCGGCAGACAATTTCTATCACGTCCCCTTTATGGAGAGCGTGGTGCGGGTGCTGACGAGTCTGTGCATCGGCAAGGACAGTCGAGCCGTGCAGGTGACGCAAGATCTCATCGCCAAGGAGCTCCTGGTCACCAACGAAGCCGCGGCATGTCGTCGCCGTCCCGAGCCCGAGTGCTACGAGAATGCATGGGCCGAGCAGCCGTTTACGGCTGATAGCTCGAGACTAGGCTGCCATAGTTCAGTCAGTTACAGCACTTCCAGCAACATGCGATCAAAGACACCTGTGTCGCCAGGCGTGCTGGGGAGAAAGGAGACCAGGGCGAGAAGAAGACGTTGCAGCAGTTCTTCGAGGAGAAAGATCGGTTTGTTTTATTGACAGTTGGCACTCTTGTCTTGTTTGACCCACATGATCCAGACATCGAAGCAGCGGAGGGCGTGAAAATTCCAAGAGTATTGTGGAATCAGAGTCGTGCTCAGCCACCGCGGTACGCTTGCGGCCAGCACAGTGACGATGTGACGCAGCATGTGGGAGATAATGTCTCTCTCGAACGCTCGTTCTATTTTGCTTTGGTGAATCTACTGGCTCATCTTTGCGCTGACCGCAACACTGCCAACTCCGCACTGCTTTCACGACATATTCCAGACTCGGTCGTCAAAGCTCAACTGGTGCAGCAGGAAACTTTGATGAATGCCGGCCTCCGATTTGTACCACCCGGCGGGGAGCTGCTTCAGAGCGCTTTGGCTGACCCGAGTGTAGAAGCACGTGATCTTGGTGACATCAGCGACCTCGCAGGCCTTTGTGCGCATACGTTCCTTCTGCTCTACGGCTTTTTGGGCCAACCGCCTTTCTCCGACGAGGAGCACCGGAGCACTATCATAAAATCAGTGTACCTTGATGGCCGTCGGGCCGACGATGACGACACGGTCTACGACGAAGCCGGATCCAATCTGGTTCTGGCTAGCCAATCCCTTCAGTCCCTCTGCCACATGTGCTCGTGGCAGCTTGCTTCGCTTGCCGACCTGTGTGAGAACATGTGCATCTTCAACAACAAGCCTATGCCCAAACCACCTGTTGCTTTTACAGATGCCATGAGCACCCTCATCAGTGCACTTAGCAAGATGTTGAGCAAACTCATTGGCTTGGGATATTTTGAGCGCTTCCGGATGCATCACAGCAACGCCGGGGATCTGACGAAAGATTTCGCCAACATCTACAAGATAGATCACCTGGTTAGCATCTTCACGCTTATGCACAGGTTGCAAAGGACCCACCGCAGTGTCACCACAACACCCTTTGTTGCAGGCCTTGCCGATGTCTGTCGGGTCATAAACCAGTGCTGCGCTTTGTCTGTGAACGAAAACATCCTGCAATTCATGTCTGGATTTCTCGAGTTCCTGCCTCCATCGGTTCGCAGAAAAGTTGGAGCAAGCGGTGTGCCCATCAATGAGCGCGCGCCGGCGAAAAGCATCACAGGCTTCGAAATCGAAGAATGCGAGAGCGTGGAGAAGGTGTTGGCAGACCTCGGAAAACCGTCTCTGCCATGGGAGGCAGAGCACGTTGGAGTGTCAGATGCCACGCGGAATCTGGCAGAGTTCGTCACGGTTTTGCTTGACTTCGTTTCGTTGCCTGACGCACGGCTTGCCATTCAGGCAGTCCGCTTGCTTGCACGATTATGTCGCCGACGGAAAGATTTCCTCGAAGCCATTGACCGACTGGAGCTGCTTGATATGGACGACGCCGAGAAGTTCAACTCATTGGAAACATGGGTGAAAGAAGCCGATCGAGTGATTGATAAGATCAACCAGCTTGAGAAAAACATGCATGAAGAGCAAAGCTTCGCTGACCGGGAGGGATTGGAGCACTACTCCCAACAGTTTGAAGCAAATGATTGGAACGAAGACGATCTGCAGAGTGAGCACGTTGATCTCAAGGACAAAGCCGATCGTCTGATTGAGTATGCGGATAAGAAGCAATTGCGTCAGCAAGTTGTTCGAATGGCAGCAGCAAATCTCCAAGGGGATGCTCGGATACTGAACTTTGATTTTGAGGTGAAAAGCCTGCCAAAGCGGGAGTCTGCAACACCTGGAGCCTTGCCTGGTCTGGCCATGCTATGCCTTAGCGGTTTCGGTTTCGGGCTAGGACTTCGATTCAGCTCAGTCCCTAAACACTCCCTCTCCCTGAGGTGGTAGATTCTTAGTGCATGCCTCTAGGCCAGACGACTCCAGAAACACCGCTTGCCGAACTCCAGGTGAGGATGACGATGACGAGAATCGGCCCTGTCCGCTCTTCGTAGGTGTTTTGAGTGCTGGCTGGCTGCCCCCGAAAGAGGAGGCGGACGTGAAGATGAACCGCTTCAAGCCACCAAGCGAATTCTTCGGCTGCGACGAACTTGGCCAGCTTTACATTCGCGGTCAGGCCATAGACGACACCTTTGGAGGCTTCTTCCAAGGGAGCTGTGTTGGTATAGAGCTGGACTACACGGGTGTTAACCCGAAGCTCTTCATTTATGTCGACGGCTACAGAACCGCCTGCATTGACAGAGAGGTGGAGGAAGGCTCTGTGCCCTGCGTCGTGTTGGGTTCCCTGCAGCAGATCGTAAAGCTGAACCAAGGACGACCTCGCCGTGGGAAGGGCCTTCTAATCTCACCGAAAGATACGAAGATTGATGAGAACTCACTAGTGGTGGACATCAGCTATGATGTTCTGGGGGACAAGTACTGCATCAAGAGCCCTGGGGAGGAAGAGCCGACCATGATCTACAGTGGCTGGAATTCGTGCTTCTGCACAAGTGCTTTGGACTTCCGAACTGAGTACCTCTCCAAGCTCAAAGCATTCAAACTGCCCATCCATCCCAAGAAGTCCTCCACATGGTGCGTCAACGTTTCTCTCACCCAAGCCTTCATCGAGTCGGCTCAATTCGTCCGTGGGGCCCATGTTGCATCCCAAAAGGCATTCAATTCCTTCTATAGTAATACAACCACGCATTTGCGACGAATGGTCGGCACAAAGTGGAATCCTGTGCTTCGTGAAGGGTCCGACAACGAACAAGTGGACACCGGACTTGTTGCCATAGAAATCCATGAGGACATGGTCTACGGCTCCACTCGTATATTCGTGTGCTTTAATGAGGAGGACCCCTCACAACTGTCTCCGGAGCAAGATTCGGAAATCACGCTGCGACTGCGATTGACGCAGCTCTACCCTGTTCGGGAGGAGAAAGCTCAACTAGCGAAACTCTTCCGGCACTTCACTTCGATTTGCAAGCAGGGCGACGGGCATTTGCTCAAGTACCATCGTGTGGAGCTCCTTGCCTTGCGTGTTCTCAGCTTTCTGCGGAGTTCAGCTCCACTGCGAGATTCCATCATGGCCGAGAAAACCTTCAGACGCAAAGACAGCGCTTTCGACGTGGCCGTCAAGTTCTTGCAGGCCTTCACGGAGCTACTTCCAATGTATCGAGAGATATTTCTCAGACCTGACGTCTTCAAGTTCCTGGTGAAATCTCTAGCATACGAGGACATGGGTGTTTCTTCCTTGCTTGTGAACATCTACAAGGACAATCTGGATGCAGTTCAAAATGTTACACCATCCTTTGTACGGGAGATGATGGACGTGCTCAAGGAGAATCTCACAGCACGTCCTATGGTCTCCTTGGATGCCCTCAAAGCACCTCGGCAAACCACGTCCCTTCCAGTTCTTAATCTTGGAGATTTGTATTGTACCGTTACCGTCCTTGGCTGAGAACTGCACCTCTTCTCACGGCCCCGATCGTTCTTGCCTTTCTGCAGACACTGCTCGGTGGTGGAGCCGCCCCACTGAACGTGTGCCCTCCAGGTCGGTAGCTAGAGGCAGATGAACTCAGCCAGAAACATACTGCCGGCACAGGTTCTCGGTTTTAAAATTTAGTTTTGCTTGTAATATGCATGTTGCAGTTGCAAGAGTGGCACAATGGCATTCGTTGTATTGGCAATGTTGGTAGGTCGGCAGCCGGTGTTGTTAGTCAGAAGCCTGTCAGTTACACGGCTTGTATGTCCCATCCAAGAGGGATGTGCAAGGAGATATAATCATCATCGCTCATATCACATTTCGTACATTGGGCCCAGTCCGGCGCATGGAGCAATCACAGTGTGGGTCAAGAACCCCCCTGCAATGATGTGGATGTATGTCGATTAGCAAACGCTTCCACTCCTGCCGCTACTCGCCTGCGCCCACACATCCATTCTCACACACTCACCCCACCCTCGTCAATCCCTATGTTTGCCTTTCTGATTCGCAGCTTCGTTGGGAACGGAACTAGCAGCATCAACGAGCCGCGCTCCTCCCAAGACTTAAGACTTTCGGTGCAAAGAACTGAAGCGTCCCTTGGTAACGGTCTGACATCAAAATGTGCTGCTTCGCGAGAAACCTCCCGTCGGAAGTACTTGTGAAGTCCTTCAAGTCAATTTGAGGTGCTCAATGCAGTCGTTAGCTTGGGCAAAGACAATCTAGATGCGCGGAACAATGGTGGCTCCGCTGCAATGGCTTTGGCACAACTTTGATTTGGACTCCTTCGAAACTAAAAGTATGGCAGAAATCAGAAATGGGTATTGAGAACACTCTCAGGCAACATCATCGCCATGGAGTTCTTGAAAGAAAACACCGTGTTCCGACTGGAAAGCCCGTTCATTGCTATGGCACGTGATGGGTTTCTGAGCGCAAAGATCAATCTGACACTTGGCTGAGCAAGGTCTGTTGCTGCACGCATCCGTGTCGACTGTGAGCGTTTTGGCACTCCATGTCCGGTCGGTCAGGAAAGACAACAGGGACAGAATCAAGGATTACTTGGAAGCGCTGGAGGTGACATGCAAGCTTGTGCTGAAGCGTTTTATCCAGCAACAGCATGAGTTGCTTGGAACCAGGCTCGCGCGCAAAAGCGGCAAGTTCTTCTGCAAGAGGGCCAGATGAGTGTGAGAAGCTGAGACTCCTCGAACTGCCGCATCTGGATGCCACTTCTGCTGCTGCTTTCTGCGTAATGGACTAAGTCGTGCAAACATGCTTCAGAGCATGATCTGTTTCTTCTGCGAAGGCTGCTGCCGCTGACGTTCCAGAGGTCGCTGCTGCTGCAGCAGGCAGCAGGTACCCTACAGGGAAGCAAGCAGCAAGCCGTTTTCGGCAACATGCAGCCTCAGACCGGCTTGTGCATGGCCTGCCGGCATGACACAATGAACATCGGTGTGTTTGGGCGATGCACGCGTGGCTGGCTCCCTCTGTTGTTTTTGTGCGTGTGGGTGTGTCAGTGTCAGTGTGTGTGTCTGTGTGCGTGAAACTTTTGTCTCTCAGAAGCATTGCTTCATGCTGCCTTTAAGAGAAGTGTCAGGGAGAAAGCAACCCATCCAGTCTTGCACCAAACGTGTGTGGTGATGTTTGATGGGTCGCCATCAGACATGCCTGCAGCAGATCAGCTGGTGGGCCCTCTCCTGCACCCAATGCTTTATTCAGATGCGTACATCTACTTAAACGAGAATGGCCGACTATTATGCAAGTGCGTGAGTGCACGTGTGTCTCTTCGCGGAGGAACAGGGGCTTCTCTCAGTGAACACCCCACTGCCACCAGGGCGAAATTGCCTTCATGGTCCGCTCTACCTGGAAGGGCGTCATGTTCGTTCACCTTTCATCTCATCTTGGTGCTACACCATTCCTGCCGTATGGTTTGCGGGACCGTACCCCCGCCTTAGCTCTAAGCATCATCTCGTTGTCAGATGTGAAGCGAAATGAAGCGAAAGTGATCATGTCGAACAGCACGAAACAGCACGAAAGCGTTTCTGCCTGTGTCTTACAATGTGTCTTCGTGTGTCTTCGCGTCTCCGTTTGTCTGTGTGGAGCGGCATGCCCCCACTTGCTCAGATACTACTCTACACAGATCAATGAATGTTAAGCGGCTCACCGCGCGGGCAGGAAGGGTATCCGGTATACCTGTCATCGCACGAATTGTGCCGTGAGTTAACCAGCACAGGCTGCATCTACGTGGAGACTAGATGCGGCTAGCCAATATCCGATGTCGGGCCCGAACAGGTACCAGACTGCGAAACCAAAAGGGGTAAGTCGCACAATCTTGTTTAAGGTGCGCAAACAGTGGAGGAGGATGAGCAGGCCGAGCAAAGTTTTGCGATTGGAGCTTCGTTGCGGCACTGAGTGCGCAGGTTGCAATGGACATGGACCCACTAGCTGAAGTGAACAAACTGGTCTTGGGAACGTGCCTGGGACTGACACAGATCCGCACTGAACAAAACGAGTTTTGCATGTCGGATCTGCGTGACCTGCATGCGAGGAACCGAATGTTTCCAACAACGTTTGCGCTCTCGTCGATCGAGCTTATGTTGAAGTGTTCAGCATTCGGAGCCAACAGGCAAGCTGAAACACATGCGCAGCATATGGCATATGAGCTTCGTAATGCGGGGCTGCAACAATACTGCTTGCTGTCCTGGCTTCGCAGGACGGTTTTGAGGCACTTCGCCAGGGAGGTCATCAAGTGCCAAAGACCGGAGATGGAAGAAGGAGGTGATGAGGCCTCACTGATCACTGATCCGTCAAAGAATCTCTCTGAGAGACGGCAAGAATGTCAAGATTCTAGACATTCGCAAACAGTCAAACGAAGGACGATGACGAAGATCATGAGTCGCAGTATGGTATGGCTCGACAAAGATTCTTCCGCCATGTTGTGTACTGGAATCTTGCTTGCATTGTGACCTGTGCAGCTAAAAGTGCAGTTCTCAGAGCTTCCGTGCACCGAGGTTGGCATCAGACAGCGATCAGGAGATTCCTCTTGTGGTCCAGGATGCGTACTTGCGGCCTTGCTGCACTCAACCGGCCTCATGCACCCATTGGTTTCCTGGACTCTCGACTCCATGTTTGAGCAGGCGCATGGTGTGTGTGCTGCTTCAGCCTCATGAGATCGAGGCACAACTCAATTGTGATTGGATGTGCTACGTAAACCGTCCGTGGAAAGAGCTCAGGGTTGTCAACACGTCTTAATCGAAGAAAGCCTTCTCAGCCTGGCCGCATGCAGGACATGCTCCATGACCGCTGGGACAGCAGGTCTCAAAGACTGCGCCTGGTTCCTGAGCAGCTGACCTCAAGAAGTGAAGCAAAGCAGTCAAATGAAGATGGTCCTGCAACATCTCTGAGGAAGCCCACGCATATCGTCTTACTGCTGATTCAATGGCGAGAGACTCAAAGGGATCTGGCACTCGAGGGACGTGCGGTTCTCAGCACGACTTTCGCGGCTCAGGTTCACGCAGTATTTGAAACGCTTCCCGGAATTGTTTCTAGGCTGCACGATGATGCAGGGCTGCAGTTCTCGCACTCTCTCTCTCTCTCTTTTGTGGTTGAGGGTGCTTTCGGCTGTATGTCTCCAGCTGTCCACACACAAAAGCTTTCACCAACAGTTGCGAGAGGCAGCCGGGTCCCGCAGAGAGCCTCCGCACGTGTCAGAATACCAACGGACTCATTTTGAATTGCTCATACTGAAAAGGCTGCTTTCTTCGGGCGTGCCAGGCAGCATCTTTTGAGGTGTGGGGTGTGCCGTCTGTTCACGGGCTCCCGGCCAACATTACATCACCTTTGATTTAAACTAAGCTGCTAGACCCGACCTGACGCCTCTTGAGATTGCCGGCATCTTCTTGTTGGCTTTTGAGCTACTCGAAATCTACCTTTAGCGTCTAGGGAGGGTTCCGACATAACATTTCCTTGTAAAGCCTCCGTTTTCTTCCATACAATATCTCTTTCAGGTTTAGGGCTTCGCCCTCACTGCGCCCTTCGAAATTACATCTCCTTTGTTTGCCACAGACTAAGACTCTCCTATCGCGGTTACATATAAACTTTCCCAGCTCATATCTCTTCCTCGGGCGACCACACCTGACTTCCGCGTGTCAACGTATTGACCTAAATACCGAGAAAAGGCATCCCTAGTCTGAAAAAAGGCTGTCTGGTGAATGGTAAAGTTTAGAGGGGGGGTGTTCTCCTGTCTCTGCTCAAACTGCTGAAGGGCAAAGGATCCAAAGGTGACGCCGGGAAATCCAGAAGCAAGGGCGCCACCAAAGGCAAGAAAGGATCTGGGAAGGCTCGGGGTATGACCCTCGAAGAACTGAAGGCCAACACCGCATGTGGAGATTGCGGTGTCAAAGGCCATTGGCGGGGGGACCCCGGGCGTAAGATGATGAATGCTCATGAGACCATGCGCGTCGACCTGGGAGTCCGTTTGACCATAATTTTGGTGGCCATACCCGGAGCGTACACGAAACAAGCCACACGTTGACAATCATTTTTTTCATGGACAAACGGTTTTGGGACTTGGTCGTTCTTGAGCACCCTACACATCTTGAGCACAAACGCTTGAGCCACACGAAACCTTCGAGACATAAGCATCATAGCATCACAAACCTTTGAGCACACATCA
>BGNK01003798.1:0-39660 GCA_003297005.1 Symbiodinium sp. clade A Y106 | reverse complement strand
TCATGGGCATCAGAGCGGAAACCTTGAGCCATGTACCTGGGCAGGGTTAGGGATTTAGGGTCTTTAGGGACTTTAGGGTCTTGTTGAAAAAGAATCGTATTGCATATACGTATATATATGTATACATATTTCCACATATGCACACACACACACAATTGGGAGACGACGTGCTACGAGGCATCATCGACGATCCGCCGGAGGACTACGTCGATGAGCGAGGGGGTCCACCCGGCGAAGGCGCCGCTCGCGACCCTGGCGAAGTTATCCCGTTTTACGACGAAGAGCATGGGGCCGAGGAGCAGGAGCACGTCGTCGAGGGCGGTGTGGGCCACATTCCTCTTGAACCTCAACACGATTCTGAGCTACACCAGTACCACCGGGAGAAGAGGAACAGCGAGCCCTACTACCCGATCCGCCGCACGAACGAGGTGAACGAGAGCGCAGCCCACGGCGGTATGGAGAAGGAGCGTCGGCACCTTCAGTCGGAACCGACTTGACGCAGCCCTCGCCAACTTCACCCGCATGGAATCCAGATGTGGCTGCCGACGGCGGGCTACCGGGCCCGCCTCAGTGAACTTGTGGAGGAAAGCTCCGAGGAACACGAGGTTCACTACAACTCCTCCTACGTGCCCGTGACCAACGAGGAGTACTTCCACGATGTGATGTTCGCACGTCGCATTGAAGCCACACGCAAGGAGCAGAAGGCTTTAGTGAAAGAGATTCCGTATCATATGATCCCCGAGGACCAGAAGGAGACCTATGCCGAGGCCTTGGTCAAAGAATGGGAGACGTGGAAGAAGTACGGTGCAGCAGACCCGTTCGACCTCGAGGCAAGCCAGGCTGCTGAGGAAGCGTACCCCAAGGAGCGGTTTCTGGACACACGAGTGTGTTACCAGGACAAGAACGCAGGCTACCCCTAGCTACCTTTGAAAGCCAAGGCCAGGATCGTATGCCGCGGCGACCGAGATCCAGACCTCTTGGAACTACGAAGGGATGCGCCCACCTTGACGCGTATGGAACTCTGGTGATCCTGCAGATTGCCGCTGCCCACCGTGACTGGTTCCTTTGGGTCGCCGACATAACTGGCGCGTTCTTGCAGGGCAACCAGGAGATGGCATCCAGATCGCTGCCTTTGTTCCTGAGACAGCCCAAAGAAGGACCACCTGGTTTAGCGGCAGGCCAACTGCTACTCGTCGTCAGAGGCATCTTCGGCCTCGCGAACAGTCCTCGGCTGTTTTGGCGTTTCCTACGCGGGCTTGATAGGCCTAGGCTTCGTTCAGTCCGTGCTCGACAAGGCGTTGTTCTTCTTCTACAAGGCCGGGCGGCTCATCCTGATCCTCGGCACTCACGTCGACGACCTCATCGGCACAGGGCAACCGGGCCTGGCGGATGAGATCTTGGCGCAGGTGAAGGCTACCTTTGACTTCGGCGCGTGGTCGGACTCCAGGACCGACGGCACCCTCGAGTACGGTGGCAAGGAAATCCGCAAAGACGCAGATGGGGTGGTGACCTTGACGCAGGAAAAGTTCGCGCGGGCCATTGTGGTGACACCCTTGCCCAAGTGGCGAGCTTTGAGCCCACAGGCGACGCTGACCGCCGCGGAGGTCACCGAGCTCAAGTCGGCGGGAGGCTGCTTACACTGGATGGTGGGACAGACACGCCCGGACCTGGCTGCAGCTACGAGCCTGAGCATGTCGGGCACCCCCACCGTGCACAACCTCGTCGAAATCAACAAGGTGTTGAAGGAGGCCCAAAATACGACCGATTGGGGACTGCGGTTTGTACCGTTGGACCTCGCGACGGCCAAGATTGTGGTGTTCACTGACGCCTCTTGGGCGACTGCGGTGGCGATGTTTTCTCATGGCAGGTGATGCGACAAATTTGTTGGACTGGCGTAGCCATAGGATCCAACGTCAATGCAGGAGTACCCTGGCGGCTGAGACCATGGCCATGGACGCCGGGTTCGACAGCGGCATCTTCCTCAGGGAGCTCCTGGCCGAGGCTCTGATCCAGAGCTACTCGCCGGTGCAAAGCGGCAGCTTGCCGAAAGACTTCCTGCCAACGCACCTGGTGACAGATTGCAGAAGCCTCTATGACCTCTTGACGAAAGATGGGCCGGTGGCATCTACCCAAGAGAAGAGGCTCACTATCGATGTAGAGGCGATTAAGCAGAGTGCGGAAGAATTCGACCCTAAATGTGAAGATCTCCGCTCAACTTTCAAGCGGGTGGATACGCTCCGCCAACTCGCTGACCATCTTACGAAGATTAAGCCTGCTTTTCAGTTGCGTGAACAGCTGGGAAAATCCCATCTGGCACTGCAGGCGGTGGATCAATCCTAAACGGATAAAGTCCACAAAAGAGTTTGGTCAGTGCAATTCTTCGTGTCTTTTCTGAAGCACAGACGTATGCATACCGAAGGGCACTTGAGCTGTTCGAGCAAAACCGTGCGGCAGTGCATCCCGCTTTGAGCCCTTTAGGGGCGTTGTAACATGGGCCTTCTGTGAACCAGGCTCCAACTACGATCAATCTGTGCTGTGTGAACCCAGCCGATTGCAGTTAACTCCAATGTGTGCTGGGGTCTCTTGTGGTTGTGTGTTGTTTAAGGCTTGAAGCTTTTGCTCGTGCGGATCCGCGAGCAAGAATCCCGGAACCACAAAACAGCTTCGAAACCTCGAGGCTGAAGCAAGGCAATGCCCCCCCTCCCCTCCCCATCCTCCCCTCCCCTCCCCTCCCCTCCGCCCATCTCCCCTCCATCTCCAATGTACTACGAGTTGATCCACGGTCCCCTGCAGGCTTTTCCTGTGCAAGAACGATGTTTTCGTTGTGGTAGTTCAACGCTTTTGTGGCTGAAAACGGTCTTGGGCGCAGGGCCAACATCATGCACAGGCACTCGTGGTTGGGCGGAAGATTTTGGGACACAGCCGTGTTCGGGGAACTCGGCTTCTCCAAGCATCCTGTGATTTCGCTCACAGGATCCGGAACTTAAACTGTCCTTCCACACTATCGGTCGGCTATGGTCGGCTCCAGCGGCCTTAAACGGAAACCCTGGACAACCACACTTTCTCGAGAGACCTGGGATCTCACAAGCAGAGGCATGCCCGAAGGTTGACCCTTTTGTTTGCTGAATGTTTACTCTGAAAGTTCCGGGATTGCAGGGCTGAAGTCTTGTGAGACCTTGGCTGCATAGTGCAGCTTTCGTTCTCCGTCCTACTGCTCAAAAGCAGGTCAGGCAGCACGTATCGATCATGATGCGGCAGTAGTTGTGCACATCCCTATACAGCTACTGAGGAGACAAGCACATGCGGCAAAGGGTTCAGACTTCGATGGCAAGAAATATGGTTTTTCTCCTGGGAACTATATAACCAGAAAGTCCGATAGCTGCGACCATGGTTTGGGATCTGCCACAAGTCGGCAAGACGGATTTCTGCCTCGTTTTGCCATCCCAGAGGTGCGAGGGTATTTGCAAGGCGTTCTTACGGCGCAGCGGCTTCAGTAAACCGGCGTACTCGTGGATATATCAGGATGCGTCTTACATTGGCTGAAGGCCATCGTCGGTCCTTGGGATGCCTTTAGAATCAGCGGTCTGCCTCTGTCGCATCTTCAGGATTAAACCCTGTGTTTGTGTGTGTGTGTGTGCGTGTGTGTACGCGCACCTTCTGCCAGTTTGCAAGTAACTCTAGTGTGCAACAATCAGTTTGCAGACGCGGCTCGCGCCGACGAAGCTCAGTGTCATAATCAGAGGGCAGGCAAACGTACTTGCTCATAAAGTGTTTCTTGGGGAAACATGCTTGCAGCTGGTACCCGCATTGAAAAAAAACCTGCCCGCTTTTTGTTGAGAACTAGGCCAGGTGTGTACGGTCTGCGACCGCCACTGAGTGCAAGGGGGGAATGGCGTGGGTCTACGCCACGAACTCCAGAAAAGACTACAGACGAAAGCATGAATGCAGCAGCGGAATGTACAGACACGTCGGACCAAAGGGTTTGTGGAAGTCTGTGAGCGTGTGTGTACTGTGTGTGGGTGGGTGGATGGGAGGATGGGTTGGAGAGCAGGGGTAGAAGTCCAGAGTCCTTGTGACGAGTGGATCGCAAGGCATGTTTTCAGTCCTCGCATCTCCCCGGTGGTTGAAGCCATCGATGCTCGAGTTACATACGATCTGCTTCTGGGCAGCACTGTTAGGTGTACTGTATTGTACTGTACTGCCCTCTAAAGGATGCTGTAGCAGGAGCAGGAACAACGAAGGTCTCCATATTTCATCCGGGATCACCTGCTGCTCCTGTTGCTGCAGACGCTGACGGCCTACAACGAGCGACCCGAAGACATTTGAAAAAGATTCCCTGGAACCTACTTTGTTAGGGGCTCAGGGGCAATGCTCACAAGGCAGAACACATGGAAAAGATGGTTCTCGAACAAGTTTTTGACGGCAGGACCGCACTGAGTCCGGCACACCGTACATAAATTCTGTCTCCTGCATCTTTTCTCCAAGTCTCGTCGCTGTGACTCACTTTGGCACTGAGTGTTGATACGCTGCCAGCAGGACCACCACCTAAAGAAGTGATGCTTGGAGGTCCAAATGACCAGCCGCCAGGACTGTCGGGCCGCAGTTGTTTCGGACCGTTAGTACTCTGACATGTCGGGTTGAGACTGTTGCATCTTGCTCGTTTCTGCGCTGTCAAGTCTCGCAGACGGAGGCCCCGACAAGGTCCTTCAGGACTTTGATTACATGGTTACGAGCCTTGGCCATGTATGACCGTGACCATCCACAGAGAGAGCTACAGCCCTTTCAGCTGCTTCTGGCATTGAAGACTTAAGGAATGGATGCTTCGAGGGGCAGCCACCGAAACCGCTGGAACCCGGTCAGGAACCAGCCGTTGAGGAAGCAAACGACGAGGAGTTTGCGGCATGCTTGGGATGTGCTTGACACGAGCAATGAAGCAGCAAGCTTCGGCGCAGCAGTGATTAGTTGTATAATGTTGTACACTTTTCGGGCAATCTGAAGCATGAATCAAAACACGGCACTTTCCGGAGAGGCTTGCATGACGGCTACCTCAACATCCAACACATGCAGCCACTGCAGTGTGATAAAGCCGCCGATCAAGCTAGACAGAGTTTCCGGAAGTTCTTGGCCAGGTCTTCTAATGGCATGTTCAGTCTTCACAATGACACGCGTCAATGTGGATGGCTGCATCCATTCCATCCCAAAACATCCCCAGTCAGATCTCCCGAAAGCTTGATGCTTCTGATGTGGACTAGGAGGTTTCGAAGCTGCGCAAGGGCACGAGGGTTCCCGTGATAGGCCATAGGCTGCAATGTGTTGGCTGGCCAGGAGCAGGACGGCCCCGATCTGCTGACTCAGCCACTCAGATCAGAAGGGATGTGTCATTTGCCACTCAACCGAAGAAGATCTGGCACATGTGATAACTCAAGGTTGTTTGCCGTCCTCTTCGATCAAACGGACTGGTGCCACCGCGAGTGGTCTCTTGACGAAGAGGTGTGCGTGGTCATTCAGCAGGCCTGCTCGGCTCATAGACGTTTGCGGAACGTAGCCTCCCTGCACTTTCATGCGCCAGCCAGAAGCATGTTCGCATCAAGAAACATGACATTCCCCTTCCCAGATTATGGATTTGGGCCTCTGCGATGCCGAACAACGCGAGCAAGCCAAAATTTTGCTGCAACGAATCGGGCGACGTGCTCGGAGCAAGCAGTGTCGACGTAAAGATTTCACTCTGCTCTGCGGGGAATCCGAGGCCTGAGGAAGTGTCGGCACTAGCTGACTCCAACTTGCCGCGTCCTTGGTGGCCCGACCATGGCTCCAAGCCCGCCGCTGAGACGAGCCCGTTCCGCGCGTTTCCCTGCGGCGCGCTTCCGTCCATCTGGAGTCTGGAGGCAGGACAAAGCCGACGCTTTCGAAGAAGAGTACACCGCACCACAAGAGGAATTGGAGAAGGTCGATGCAGAGGCTCCGCAGAGGTTTCCCAAAGCCCATTTGTGCTCACTTCTGTGAAGGCGAGAGGGAGCGACAAGGACTTCCTGCAGAACTCAGGGCAGGCTGGATCTGGAGTTGGCTCCATGGCAAGAATTCTCTCTGAGTCTAATCCGTGCTCGGTCTCCAGACTTGGTCCACATTGCAACAAGCCCAGGATTGGCAGGCAACAAGCAAGATGAAGCTTGCTTGCGACAAATCTCTTCTGTAGGATGTCTGATACCGGGTGTGCGTCCAGCTCAGGAGTTCGAAGAGCTTTGGCAGGTCACCGCAACGCGTGTTGGCCGTCATCTGAAGATTTCAGAGCAGGACTTCTTGAAGAGAATGAAGAGTCCACAGCGTGTCTAGGATGTCTAGGGGGACATGTTTTTTCGGCTGATTGCACAGGACCGAGAGATGCACTCTCGCCATGCACAGCCCTTCAAAGCATTGGCCGCTTGGCTTGGATTTGGTTGGTATCCGAGATACTTCAATAAGCGGTAATAAACGGGTAGACAGACATCGGGCCGGGAGGTGTGGGAATGGTGAAGCTGCGAAGCTGCGACAGTCTTGTGGCACCAAGCTGTTCTCGGTGCATCACTATGTAGAGGTGTCACAACGTGAGCCTCCGTGGCGGCACAAGAAAACACCTGCCTGCCTGCTCCCGCCACTCGTGGGTGGGCGACGCAGGAACACGCACAGACTAGCAGTGACTAGCACGTATGCGATAGCAAAATGCTTTTGGTCCAAGTTTGGGATCTGGGGAATGTGCGTGGGGGTTCAGGAGAACATGAGAGAAGGCTTGTACAGGTGTAGCTGTGAAGACAATTTTAAATGCTTCGCGCGCGTCGCCCGCCGCGGCCTGGCTGCACACGTATGTGCCGAATTGGTTGGAGGCGTTTGTCTAAGGCGGGTCTAAGGTAAGCATCCGAGCCTGCATCGCAACCCCCTGAAGAATTGCCTTGCCGAAGAGAATTCTTGAGCCGAGATCTTGCAGGCTACAGGGGATTGCTTTTGCGCAAGTGTTCTGCATAGAAGTGCGGTACTTTTGTAACTCCTACAGAGAGCCCAAATCCATTGGAGGAGGCGAGATTTCACCGCAGGACCTAGGGGCAAATTCATGGGTTCACAGAGAGGAAAGGGGGGGCTGGGGGTCAGCGGCCTCTTTTCGAGGTGGGGGTCAGTGGGGAGGGGAATAAGAGGTGGGGAATAGAGGGAATCCGTACAGGAACCTCTGACCGCTTCGGCCGGGGCCGAGGCGAATATATTAGTGTGAAATACTGTGAAAGCATGCACAAGGTCAGGTTTTCACAAAGTCGAGAGGTGAGGATGCCTAAATCGTCGGGATACCAAGTGGGCATGGGCTTAGTCATGTCACGGTGCTGGAGAAAAGGCCCCCTCCACCCGACGGAATGTTTTCCTGGTGGACATGTTCTGAAAGTTGCTCGATAGTGTCCTCACGTTACTTCTCCCGCCACATGGAGGGTCGGGGACAATAGGTAGAGTTGCAAATGCTGAGTAACTACTTACCGGAACCCCCGACCCTCCAAGCACCCCTGGTATTCTGGTCTTGGGTTTCGTGAAGGGACTTAGGAATGCTGTTAATTAAGGGGGCGAGTTTTTGCGAGACCAGCTACTGGGTAGTCGTTTTGCACTCGTGGGTTTGCCGGCCGCAATGCATTGATATTCACCAACGGCAAGACAACGCTAAAAACAACAGCAATCTGCTTCATGTACAGGCAAGACTTGCAAGCTCATGCGCAGTAACCGCCGCTTCGCTTAGGTGGGAAGCGACCAAGCCAAGTCCAGCGAGACGGACCCGGTCCTGCCCCGAGGCCTGGGCACCAAAAGATGCTTTCCGGGGTGGCCTCATCGGGCCTTGACGGCCTCGTCAGGATTACGAATGCCCATGCATACCAAACACATGCGAGAAGAGGAGGACCTCAAGGTGATCGACTCAGGAATGGAGAGTGTTGCAGCTGGACTTTGACGCGAGCGCCGTCCCTGGAATGCTACTAAGGACTTTATGTACGAGCTAGTCGAACTAGACGATAGCAAGCTCGCTGCCAACCTGCGAGTTGACGTGAATCTCTGGCGACGCCAGCAGCTTGTGCGACTTGGCTGAACTGGCTCCCAGAGTCTCCGGAACACTGGCGAAAGTGGCTTGATCGGAGTCCGATGATCAGTTCAAGCATACTCTCATCATGCCACATCCCAATATGCAGCGCTCCATGTGAACTACAGTACTCGACAGAGCATCCGCTGCCTGAGGCATTCTAGTTTCGAACTACTCGGCACAGATGAGCGAACGTGGAATGTGCAGCAAGATTTACGGGACAAGATGAGCTCGTTGGGGATGAAGCTCTTCTTTGATGAGAACGTGCCCCGCCGCCGAGCTGAGTCGCCTCTTTAAGGAGTGTATGCGGATGCGTGTGCGTGTGCGTGTGTGTGTGTGTGTGCGCATGCATGTGTGTGACTGCTTGCCAGCCTCTGTCCCGAAAGGTGCTCATGGAGTTGATGATGGAGGTACATGTGACCATCGAAGCTAGGGACGTCAGGGCGGCGCTGCTGCGTACATCCGGTGATCCTTCAAAGCCCCAAGGGCCTCAAGGGGGCGACAAGGACATCGACAGGGACATCACTATGAATCAGGTCTTCTTTGAAGTAGAGGTGAACAACTCTGATGTGGTCTTCCTGGAGAACTTCTCGTGCCGCTTGCAGCATTGGGGCATCTCTTGAAAGTTGAGGGCAGAGTTTAACGTCAACGAGGTACACTCTCGGACGAAAGAAGCTTGTTCTGCAACTCCTGGGAGCCAACACCGTCCCGGCCTCAAGGTATCTGAAGGTTGTGGCTTCTTCAGATGATGTGAACTGGAGAAGACCGTGACTCGGACTAGGTGACTATGCGGTCGCGATGCCTGCTGAACACGCCCGGCATAACCATCACCGTGGCGAATCCTCGACTCACAGCCTTGACGAGCCCGACAAGCTTTGATGCGGAAGTGATACAAAAGGCGTTCACACACAAAGCCGTACTAGAACCAAGATGTTTGACACTGCATCTGCAGAATGTGCAGGTAGTGAATGTGGGGAAGCAACAACATGCCGTTTCCAACGAGCCTGGAGTCGAGCTGCAGGTGGAAGTCTCAGGAGGAGAGAAGCCCAAGAGCTCAAGCTTCGAGAGAGCCTTGGAAGGACGAGCAAGCGCTGGAGTCCCTCACCGACAAGAAGGGCCTAGCTCGTAAAGTCATCCATCACCTGATGCCACGTTACAGGCTGGTGTCGTCAGCTGTGCAATCGTCGCGATTCGCACGTCCACATAGATCCCTGCAGCACCCCACGAGGAACATTCTGGTCGACATCATCGAAGAGCAGTGTTTTGGGCTGAGCGGCGGAACATCAGGGCTCGACCGCGTCAGGCGCGGCAGAGAATCCGGATTAGATTGGACTTTATACCCACCCAGCACTTGAAGATTTGCTTTCGAGGCTCTCACGGATTTTGGAGGCTGAGAGTCTTGGCTGCATTGTCCGACGATTGTCCGTGGTTGTATGCATGTCTTCAGTGAATGAAAATTGGAAGCCATGTCCTTGAGACTTTCGTTTCGTTTATGGTCCGACGCACAAAATGGATCAAAATCGTATGGAACATGTAGAGCATGTTTTGATGAATCGCAGAGCTTTGGAGCTACTTGTACGAGATGTTCAGGCATCAAGATGTTGTCGCAATGGTAAACAGGGCATGCAGCCCCCTGACTGCATTGCGTGTCAAGCACGGTGTGTGGGTGGCTTGCCTAATCCTGCCTGCATCATCAAACCTCATTCTGTGACTGCTGCCCAGTTGTGCAGGCTATGTAATGCTCGAACAGCTTTTGACCAAGCTGGATATTGAACGTGGAGATTGGGAGCTGCAGGAGCGACCGACCAGACATCGGCTCAGAGCGGCTTGCGTTCTGTCAGAAGCGTCTTCCGCCCTGCGACAGGTTCAAACGACCTTCCCAAATCTTATGCCTGCCTCTTGCTGGCACCATTTCAGAAACACTTTGACTTGGACTTGCGTTCGAACGTGCTGCCCGCAAGAGGTGTTTGAGACCCTGAGCGAGTACGCTTTCGACGAGATAAACGACTCCGAGGCAGCGGCATCCTGGCTTTTCTGTCAGAGCTTGCATTGACAAGAAGAAAAGTTAAAGTCACGCTCTGTGATAGGTGCCGCTGGTCCTGTGTCGTGAACCTGAGGAGGAGCTGTCACATTCTGGAAGCAATTTCGTTAGCTTCTGCATTCTCAATCACTTGGCAGGAGCGAATGGAGACTTTGCGCTCATGGATCCTGCGTATTTGTCATGTCATTCGGACTGTGGCATTCACCAACCAATCTCGCCTGAGTTTCGCGCGGCTTGGAGCACTTGTATTTGAGCCAGCCGTTGATTTGTTTAGTGTGGGATCGCTGCACAAGGAATGATGGTGGACAGACCAGTGCAGGCGAGATGGAGGAGGACGTGCAGCATTTCGCCGTCTTGCAACTTGTACCTAGGATCCTGCGGTGTGAAGCATGGCAAGGAGAACATATTCGAAAAGCTCTTCGATGACACAGGGGAGATGCTGCTGGCGCGGGCATGTCTCTTGCAAGCACACAGCTCTTATCACAAGGCTCCTGCAGGCACCTTATAAAGAAGACAGAACAATGGGACATTAAGGCAGACGGTTCGCACATGTCCGAAAAAAGAAGAAGGAAGATGCATGCCCATGCCGCGGTCTTCTTCCGCCAGGGAGCCCAATGGTTTTGCGAGTCGCTCTGCTCAGAGGCAAACTGCCGCAGTTCGAAAAAGCCGGCAAAGAGCCGGACCCGACGACACGACGCCAAGCGGTTTTCTTTGCTGTAATCAGAGACGACTTGGGGCCACACCTGCCTAATCGGCTATGGCTTGCCAGCCTCTTCGGCTTCCCCAGTGCCACTGTAGTGGTCCTGGCAGACGGTACTCCGTTCAGACGGTTGAGCCAGCACTGTCACTGACCCTCTTCTGCGGCCTTGGAGCCCGGCCCTGCGTGATCCATGGGGCATAGCTATGGCCACGGCAATGGCCGTAGTGTCCCGAAGTGGGCCTGGATTGGCTTGATCGTCGTGGCGAGGGATTTTGACATCCAATATCGTCAGAAACGTAAGAGGCGATGCGGGCTCAAAGCACTTTCAATCTGGAGCAAATGGGTAGGGAGAGATCCGGCGCCGTGACCTGTGTCGAAACCCGCCTGCGGGAAGACATCTGCGCCATATGGAGGAAGAGAAGAGATAGGGGGGCAGGGGGCAGGAGGGCGGGGAGGAGAAGGAGGAGGGTTGGGGCCTTGGGGTGGGGGAGGCACATGGAAGTACTGCGACAAACCACCCATGAGCTGCCTTGAGCCAGAACATGTTTTGCTTGAAGGCACTGCGCCAGCTTTTTCATCTTCCGGGCAGTTCGGAGCCCGAGTGTCTTTCGCAAAGAAGTCCACCCGAAACCAACGGTGGTGTTGCTGCGTGCGACTCTCGGAACGGATCCCTCTGAAGTATCTTCAGCGCCACATTCAGCACCTTTAGAACACGGCCGATCAAACAGTCGTCTTGGATCCGTTAAGTTGCGTCATCCCACATCCGAGGCTGGATTAGTACAGGCTGCAGTGCTGTCTTCACCATTTCTTGTGGGTTTGGAATTGCGCTCCCATCTTCACACCGAGACGCGTGGCCCGCGTGGCTGTACGCAAAGAGCGAAAGGAGAGCAACAAAAGGTGCGAGAAATACGCACGTTGAGAGCCGCACAGTGATACCCGTGCAAATGAGGCAAGCAGGAGGAATCTGTTTGAGCGTTGGGTGGTTGCATCCTTGCTGGGTCGTCGATGTCAGATGGATGGACGACATGTTCTCCGAGGCACAAGCCAAGCCAGTGATTCCCCAGCTTGATAGCATGAGATAGAATGAGGGGGGCTTGTCCAGGGTCAGATGGCATAGGGAAGGTCACAGACCCAAGGCTTGAAGCCTCCCACTCGCCCCACACGAGTATTCAAGTTGAGCAGTGGCGCGTCTTATCTTCTCATCTGAGGCTGCGCTTCCTTGCTCAACATACTGCAGGCCAAATCCACTCGAGCTCGATAGAGCCGTGGTAAGCAACAGCTCTCAGCCTTCGCAGGAAATCTTCACACGTCAAGACGACATCGAGGCAGAATAGCAGTTGGCGTACTACCCTGTCAAGAAATGATGTTGTTCCCTTGCGTGACTTCGTGAGATGCAGGAAATCTGGGAGAGGTGGACACCAGCCCAGCAGACAAGTCATCAGTTTCTGAAGTCGCTGCTTGCCTTTCCGAAGTGATCGCTCCTTGGCATGCGGTTGACAAAAATAACGGATTGAGAGCCAAGGTTTGTTGTGGAGAAGGCAATGTTCTTCTGTCCCTTCAGCGTTGCAACCGACATGAAGAAAAAGGCCAGGTTCCGGTGCGCTAAACTTAAACAGGTGAGCCACCTCCTTGACCTGGCAGGTTCGGCTGAGGCTGACACGCTTTTTCGAGGATGCACAGGTTGAGCCTACAGACCCGCTGCGGTTGGTTCCAGAGGCTTTGCTGAATGCTCAAAGTTCATGAGAAAGGCTTCCGCAGAGCGTTGAAACCAAGGAGATGCTTTACCATCCTGATGTTTGGCTGCGCCTTGAAGCTCTCAAATTGGGTTGCAAACTTCTGGAGGATGCTGATCTGAACCTCCAAGCGGCTTTCTGCAAGTGCCTTGGCGCGGGATCGCTTGCATGAGTTTCTGAAGTTGTCATGTCCGTTTTAGACCAGCCCTGGTCCTGTCTTTGCGCTTTAGGTTTGATTCGCCGCAGCTAAACCTTCAGAAGGCATGGTTGCGTGACGCCTTCAAATCTTCTTAAGCGATATGAGTTGCTGCAGGCACTTGCTTACCAGTTCAGCAGCTTCCATCATCACGAGCAGCACGGGGACGACGAGACCAGGGTCATGGACGTCATGCTCAGGACCTGGCCCTTTGCATGAAGTCTGGAAAAACATGTCAATGTGCGGTCATGCAGGAAGATCCAGAATTTATGCGAAGGTCACAATTCCAAGCTCCAGGCTGGCTTTAAAGCTTTGGATTTAGCCCTTCGAACATGTCTGCTGTAGATACCATGTGATTACTACGCTCCACGACGCCACCCTGAAGTGCACCTGCCCGAGGCTTTCGTCGGTGAAGATCTGTCGATTGAGGACAAAGACTTTGCAACCCTTTTGGCTGAATATCTTCAGAGGACATGCTTGCATGCGCATTGCTGCCCTCAGAGGTTACGGAGCCTGCAGAGCGGACCGCTGAATCCTGTCAAGGAACGAAGACGACGATGATGACGATCAAGATCGCAGCATGGAAGGGCCGACCAATCTTGTTGAGTGGATTTGCACGCTCGCTCGGCAAACCATTGAAGCTCGTTTGCACCCAGAACTGCCAGCAACCCTTCCATTCTTTTCCGCGCAGTGAGCATGAATGTTTCGCTATCGCCTTACGTGAAGTCTTGAGCTGCAGGAGCAAATGAAGTCCGACCAACAATGGCAGGTGTCAATGGGCGGATCAGAGACAAAGTATTCAATGCTCAAGCAGCTGTTTGATACGGCTGCTGAGATTGTGCAAGGCCACCTGCACCTGCAAGAGCCTCTCATGCAAGCACGGCTCTCACGGCTCTGACAGGTCCTGACCGTGGAAATCAAAAGTTGCTGCTGGAAAGTGCGGCTTGGAAAAAGACTGGCCCGAGCAGAGCGAGCCGAGCACCATCCGGGCCCCGCGCCCGATCCCAGGAAATCCTTTTGGACGTGAATCAGCTTTGGATCCGACAACGCCAGGGCCTGGGAACGTGAGATGCCGTGAAAGTATCTTTCTTCGACTCCCTCCGACGCATGCGGTCGCTTAGAGCGTTGCTATCGCTCCAAGGCACAGATGAGTTTACCTTCCGCGCACTGCTCCAAGACAACGAGGATTTGTTCGAGTCCTTTATGAAGCTGCTGCGTTCCATGCGTAACTGTGACTATGCTTACAATTAATGGCATATTCAGCTTAGCTTGTCTTTGCGGCGTGGTTCCTGTGTTGATCATAAATCTTAGACTCCAAGCAGCTGCAGACGTAGGCTCCGTAGACCACGAGAACTGCACAGGAGTGTGTCATTTATGTTATGTTTCCTCAAGTACACTGCACTTGCAAAGGCAGTGTGAATCAGATTGCATGACAGCTCTAGCTTTGCGAGGTGAAATCTCCGTCTTGAAGTTTCTCATGTCTCTGCTCGAAGAAGAAGAGCTTGATCCCGAAGATCCCAACTATAGGCGCCGATTGAAAGTGTCCAGTACAGCTCAACCGCACCCGGCATGTCCGTGACATGCCTAACTGATGTTGCCTTAGGCAGACTTCCGAGGAAGTCGTGGAACACAAGGGATCCACAATTCGACGCATGGTGGAGGAACTGAGCCCCAAGATTATTTGCGACAAGGCCGCGGTGGCATGGACAGAATGCAGTGGTATCGTGGGTTCTTCTGTGTATGGCAAAATCGTCGGCGGGCAGGTCATCACTCACTGGAACCTCTCGCCGGAGGTTCACGACCCTGCCAACATGATCAAGCCAGTTCAGGATGCTGATGAAGTCGTGGAGAATGACACAGCTGCAACTAGCCAGCATTTGATCCTGAGTCCAAAAGCTGATGCGATGATGAGCTCCAGCGCGAAGTGCGCAGTAGTGGGCTCACACGAGGAGGCGGTCATCCGGACAAAGGGTGAGAAGGAGTCCACAGACTACACTCTTGCGGAACAGGAGGACGCAACTGCATCCAAATGGAACTTCGCGGGCTTAGGGCCAGCATGTTCCCTTGTCTTTCGTCAGCCAGGAGCATTGCCTGGAGATTTGCTTCCTTTGCTGGGCGCTCTTCGAAGGAATCCAGCAGGCTCCAGAGTTCGGCAACAGGAGTTTTTTTGCAGGACCGCTGAAGATCTTACTCACCAGTGGGTTTGTGATAGTACTGTCGAGCTATGACAAAACCAGCTAAGCATCTAGGTCAATCTAGGTCATGCTGTAGCAAAACTTTGCAGTCGCGAGGAACTCTGGACCACAAGATGAAGAATCCTGTGCTCCACACCCGCAACCAGTGCTCTGGCTCGGAGACGGAGATCCATGTCTACAGCTCCTGCGGTATGCTTATTAAACACATACAATACAACACTGCGTCATTTGTATGAGCAGCCGCTAAACCGTAGGCATAAGCAGTTTAGTCTTCCATCACTGTCACTCAACAGTTCGTGCTCCTACTACTTCTACTTGCTTACGTACTCCCACTGCTGCTGCCGCTGAGCTGCTGCAGCTGCTGCTGCTGATGCTATCGCCACCACAACGAAAAACAACAGCTACTACTACTACTACTTCTACTACTATTACTATTGCTACGACTACAACTACGACTACTACCACTACTACTACCATTACCACAGCCACAACAACAACTACTACTACTACAACTACTACTACTACTACTTCTACTTCTACTGCTACTACTACTACTACTGCTACTTCTGCTACTACGACTACCGCTACAGCTGCCGCTACCACTACCACTCTACCACTACCACTACGACGACGACGACGACTACTACTACTACTACCACTACCGCTACCGCTACCACTACCCCCACCCCTACTACCACTGCCACTACGACTACTACTACTACTACTACTAGTACTACTACTACTACTACTAGCTACTACTACTACTACTACTACTACTACCACTACTATACTACTACTACTACTGCTACTACTACTACTACTACGACTACTGATTGTCACAGAGTTGCCGCCAACTCTGGCAATTCGACAGGGAACCCTCACAAGCGACAGCACAGTTGAGCCACCGAGCCCGGAAGCAAAATCACCATGTTTCGGCAATCGCTCCTAACCGTTCATATATCTACATGTTTACATATTATATGTACATGTGTATGCGGCGCGTATCTTCCCCCTCGTATATGCTGATACTAACGATAAACGATACGCACATTCATTTTTTGGAAAACATGCATGCACACACCCGTAACAACATAGCATGTCATATGTACATGTGTGTTGTTTACATGCGTGGTTGTTGGCTTTTGACTGTCCGTCTTTGCATGGCAATCTGCCGTTAGGTGTGTGCCTGCGTGCACGTGCGTGCATGCATGTGTGAGTGCTGTCTGTCGACACTGTCTGGCCATTTTGCTAGCCGTTTGAGCCCAATGTTGTCTTCTGCTCTTGTTGTTCTCCTGCTGCCACACGTAGAGGCCGAAAAAGGCATGCAGCTGAGAGCATCGAGATCCCGATCCAAAAGCTAGCCAGGAGAGGGAAACACGAGTCTCGAAACAGCTTCAACTAAGCTGAGTAAGCTGTAGAGTTTGCATGCGGATATCAAAGGATGCATACCGACCTGAAGCAGATATCCTAAATCATGTCTGGCTGTTGTGAAAGACTTTGAGGTGGGCCACCTCAAAAACAAAGATCTACGACACCTTCACGGACGCTGAGTTGCACAACCGTAGCACCGCCATTCAACCAAGTGCAAGCTGTTTGCCTCCTGCACGGCGTTATTGCAGGAAGGCGTCAGCAAAATGCATCACAGATGCTCGGCAGCAGCACGAGTGTTATGCGCACAGGCGAGCCCGGGGCGGCTCAAGGTCCTGCACTTTCCGTTCGGGTGTTGTGACTAGTGGAAAGAGTAGGACTTGGCTCCTCTTGAGATGCTCAGGCAAGTACCTTCACTTTCTCTTCGGCCGAGTTGAAATCCAGCGAGGGCAGAGATTGCAGAAATTATTCTTCCTGGTGCCAGCAGCTATCCGAACATTGAAGGGTCAATCGCTTATCAAGGACCTGAATCGCGACAAACAGCTCTTTGCTGCAGTGCAGTTGCAGATCCTGGTTGACTGGCAGGATTGGCAGGAAGGCTGCATCAATACCGTCGACCGAAGCGGTCCGGAAGCAAAGTTGCAGGATTTCTCGGAGCAAGTTTGGGACGAGTGCCTCGAAGCAATGGCCTCGGACAGCAGCTGGTAGCAGAGGGAAGACGCATCAGGTACATTGGCTTCGTGGAGCATCAGTACAACCTTTCTCAGAAGCCTTTCCCACTGAAGCTTCGCAGCATTTTGGGATTCTGCCTTGATTCTCTCTGTAACAGCAGACACTAAGTTGGTTATCTCTTGCAGCTCTTGCAAGGAATGCATCAGGAGAGGTGATGGCTGCAGCCCGCAGCATCATTGTGCTGCTTACCATCATCATAACAGGTCCGCGTCTTACGGGACTACGGGTATTTGTCTTTGTCCATGTAAACTGGTGTGTGTGTGTGTGAGGCACTGTTGCTCTGGTCTATGACGGCTCCTATTCCAAAGAGCACCGCATGGGAGAGTGCGCTACAGTGTTCTTTCTCGTCTAGCAGCTGCCTGCATCTGTGCATGACATGCGAACTCTCCGTACTCTACTCTCGCAGGTTCTAACGCGAAGGCATAGTCCCCCATGTCCTCTATTCAAGCCTCTTAGTCCCTGGGGCCCTGGACGGCTGGCACCAGCACGGCCATGCAAGAGCCACGTCAACTGTCACAATAGAAGCCATGTCTCCAAGCTCACAGACAAGGTGCGAACAATCAATGCAAAGTAGTGCTCTTACCTGCAATCTTGATCGATGCCGGTATGGAGAAGGTTGACAAGGTACTCAACTCTTCGCAATTCCCTTTCCGGGCCCATACGACGGGGTGTACTTGCGATTCGGATGTAATTGGGCCCCAGTACTGCCAAAGTAGCAGACAGAACGCAAATCATCACGTAGCATGCGTGCACTGAAGCATCCGCACGCCACGCTTCCTTGACTCTCACTTTTCAAGGAGTCCGTAAAGTTCAGCCATTTCATGTGTGGCACTTCCTCCGAATATGTTGCAGCTTGTTTTTCCTTTTTGGCACTGGGGGGGATGGGCCACGGCGGTATGCGAAGTTCAGGTACGACGTGCACTATGCCAAGGCTGGAGCCGCAGCTAGTCGCGACGGAAGGGTCGGGAACATTCTCGATTTAGACACCTTCCGAGGCTGCCGGTCACGCGCACGTAGAAACAGCATGTGCTGCAAGCCCGGCTAGCACGAAGCATCGGTGCACTGTGGGAAATCCCTCATTGCGATCTACTGTGATCCCGTCGTTCCTGTCAAACTGAGCAGTTCGAGCTGTTCTTGAAAGCGGTGAAACAGAAGGACCCACAAGGTAAGAACCCGTGAACAACATGTGCAAAATCTGGTGTCTGTGGTGAAGCATTTGTAAAACGGTGAATACAGGCGAGGACATCTCTACACAAATAAAGTCAGCCCTTGGAATTCGGCGCAAGCAAGTTGCTAGTAGATGTTGGCAGGATTGGTATGTCTGGGTTCTGTCCGGGCCTCGCCTGCACTCACAACGCGAGCTGCATGAGCTTCTTGTGCGACTGATCATCGAGGACTGGCTTGAGCACTGCGCATTTCATTTGCGCTGTGCTGCTGGTTCTCTTCCACGTCTACACCTTACATCATCGCTGCCTGCCGTGTGGATGTCAGCCTGGCCCCAGGTTGTAGCATATTCACAGTGGAAAATCGACACCGGCATGGACCAGTGGAAGGAGGAGAATCCACATTCGCATCACAGGCGGTGCTCGGTGGCTCGCTCGTTTCCCAGGGTTCATGTACGTTTTCGGCCGTAGGCTCAATGGAATCTTTGGCGCCATTCTGATGCTGTGGTTCTTCCTCCAGGCCGTTACAAAGTTGAAGATCAATGAGGATCTTGCTGGCATTGTCCCAGGACTCTGGACTGGTGAACAAGCTGTTCTTGGCTGGTATCTCCTTCTTGGGTCTGCACTTCGATTTTTTGCTACTCAGCTTCATTCCTCAACCCTGACTCGACGGCATGCACCCGCTGTGTTCTATTCCAGGATTTTCTCCGTCCACCTCATGTACGTGTGCGCGCAGGTGATACGGCCGTTGTCCACACTTGTAAGACCAGACAGAGCTGCTGCAGTCCTCCCTGATGCTTATGGTACAATTTTTGCATTCATTGAAGGCCCAGCTCTAAACGGAAAGATGCAGGTCGAGACGCTCGGCAAGGTTTTCGAGGCTCTCTGGATCACCAAGGATCAGGTCGTAGGCGCCCTGTGCTGCGCGAACGCTTTGGACTCTTTCGTATCCCTGTGACCTTCCTGTCGACGTCAATGTACTGCATGGTTGAGTCAGGGACTGCTGTGCTGGGTTTCTGCGTCGCGCCCTGAGAACCGACTTCCCGGCCTCAGCGGATGTTTTTCGGAGCAGTGCAGGTCCAGTACTGTTTCTTGGTCCTCGGCTTCCTGACTTTCTCCAAGGGCTACGGCTTTGCGGAAACTGTACAGCATATCCCACCTTGTTGTCTGTCTTTTCAACATCACCGGTAGTATTCTGGCAATGGCAACACCTCAGTACCCACCACTTCACACTGCAGCAGCAGCCCAGGACATGGACACATCTGAGTGCTCCTCGTTGATGGAGTGCCTGTGCCTTGGCAGCACTTGGAGGCATGTGAACAGAAGTCGGGCAGTCTTCGCAAAGTGCTCCATGAAGCAAAGGCTCGCTCACCTGGACTATGGATTTCGTTCAGGGCCTGTCTGGTCTACGGCGGAGCTGACATGGTGGAAGCCGCTCAGTTGCCTAGTAGTTATGATGCCATTCCCGAACGTCCCTGTTCGTCCATGTGCAGGTTCGCCTTTGACTACTTGTACAATCTCGTCGTAATTCTGATCTTGGCGGCCATCATTTCCGGCATCATCATTGACACGTTTGCCAACATGCGAGCTGATCTGTCCGAGAAGAACGATGAT
Organism: Symbiodinium sp. clade A Y106; assembly: GCA_003297005.1. Taxonomy (NCBI): domain Eukaryota; class Dinophyceae; order Suessiales; family Symbiodiniaceae; genus Symbiodinium; species Symbiodinium sp. clade A. The sequence goes on along the minus strand of BGNK01003798.1, from coordinate 19,841 downwards.
CAGGAGAACAACTGCTTCATCTGCGGCATCAACCGATCGCAGATGGAACGACAGATGGTCAAGTTCGAGCACCATGTCTTTCAGGCCGCGCCGCTGTGCTCTTTCTCCTTTGTATGCAGTATTCAGTATTCATACCCAGAACCCTGCCAGGAGCACTACATGTGGAGTTATGCTCGCTTCCTGATGCAGCTTGGAAGCGGTTCTAGTTGTTGGACACAATTCCCAAAGTGGCATGATGCCATTTTATCGCACCCTCGCAGAGGCTGGAGTCACAGCTCGCGGTTTCTGTTTCAATTTTGCAAGGTATCTCAAGCAGGCGAAGGATTCAGACCTGAACGGTCCAGAGTCCTTCGTCAAGGCCAAGGTGACGAGACAGGCAGTCGCCAGAGTCAGCAATGACGTCTGATCGGAGTGGACTGAAGGTTTCGCATGTCTGAACGTTGCCATTGAGGACTACACCTTCTACCCAGTCAATCGAGCTTTGACGCTGGATTCCGATGATGCAGAGGCAGGTAGACGGGTCGTCTTGCTGGATCTGGAACTCGGATTGCAATGTTAGCTTTAGATAGCTGTCACTCACGACCATCTCAAAGCCTCCAATCTAAATCTGCACACGTCAAGACGGCGGGACGAAGGCCTTGTATGCTCATTCGGCTTTTGTATGTACTGCGTAAACATCATGCACCCGGATCTCGAACATTCTCGAACATGTCGATGTGTGTGCCACACTGGAAGAAGATTTCCATGGTTGACGTCTCGGCACAGGACTACACGGAGCGACAGGTTCGCATCAAGGATTTGGAGGAGATGCGCGGTTCTGCACGATGCTCAAGCGAAGCTCTTCAAATTCGTTCTCTTTCCTGGAAGTATTGTGAGGTGCGTCAGTGCACAGAGACCTCTCAGCACATCCTGCAACTGAAGCGAGAACTGAAGAAGCTTGGCAACAGATGAGTATGATGGCCTCCTGTATTTCGACTGACGCGGCAAGCAAAGACATCCAACATTTCAGGTCGTTCGAGTGTGAGTCTCATGCTTGACCAGGACGGTCATGAAGGAATCCAACGAGGCAGCGGAATTCTCAGTGAAGGCCAATACATCCACAAGTCACAAGCATCGGCCACGGCAAAGGCATACAAAGAAGCAAGAAAGCGATTGTCAATATTGAATGGTCAGCGCTGGATTGGCCATGCCTGCCTAGGTTGCCGACATGCAGATGCGACTTCAGCTTTTGACCGGAGATGTGCACAAGAAGGTGCGATGATGAAGCGCTCTGCAGTGACAAGTTTACTTCATATCTGAACCGACCTTGAACTATGGTCTCATTTTCATGTTTCCCACCACTGAGGTTCAAGAAGCAATGCTTCAAAAAGCTGCTCAGCAAGCTGCAGGCCATCGCTCCAATTAGCAGTGTTTGCTTTCGCAGTCGTGTCAACTACCGGGAGGAGACAAGTAAAAGACAAAGAACCTCTTCACATCAGTCACCCAGGGTAATCACGAGCCTTGGCCGAAGGAGTTATAGTCAGTCACAGCATACAAGTGCCCCTTCTGTTTCCACCCTGCTCTGTCTTTCATTACCTCTACCAGGGCTTGACAGACATCCGCGGCAACATCCTGGGACGCGTTGTACTCTGATGGAAGTCATGACGCAGGAAAGGACAGATGCCGAGGAGGATCTCGACGTCGGCACCGATTGCCCCAGCCGAGATGCTTCCCTCCAGAGCTCCAGAGCTCGTGATGGGGAAGATCACTCCAGGCTCCTGGAGGACAGCCGCGCAGGCTGACTGCGCCGCGCTGCGACAAAGCTCCGCTCGATCTTCGCTGAGTCGGCACTGTTGGGACAAGAGTGGTTTCGACGACTATGCTGGGAATCCACATGGCAGTGCCATTGCCGATCCTGGTTGCCTGCTTCGTTCCTTTCTGGACGAGAATTTCTGATCCAAGTGCGACAGAGACAGCGATCCGCAGGACACGCTGAAGCATGTGAAGCAAGCTGGGCCCAGGAGGATTGGACTATAAACAACGCTGTCACTAGAGGCATCCAACGCGATCTGTCAGGCCTCCAATTCTTGTCCAGTCTTTCTGTGTCCAGCTCATGGTGTCTGTATAGCATAATTGATCGTAGTTGTTACTCTTGGCAAATGATGCGAGGATCTCTCTAGCCTCGACCGCTAGCAAAGACAGTTCCACGCAAATTTCATGCCAAGTGCATGAGTTGTACGTCTGCGCATGGAAAGGATAGTAAGCCGCTGCACAGCTTGGAATCTATGACGTGCAGGATGCTGAAGCTACGCTGCTTAGAACCTGCAGGCTCTAAGGGCTTCACTTGCTGCCTGAGTTCATACCGCATAGCCTGCTGACAGTATACACTTGCTATCTCTGCAGGCATCTAGGACTAACACGCCTGCAACGTATGCTTGTGATTATTTTCGTAAATTGAGTCATGAACCTCCAGTATTCTGAGATGAAAATTAGTCCGGAGTTGGTGAGACAGAAGCTTTCTGTCGGAGACATTTGTTTGCCAATCGCATATGTCTGCCGACAGAGCATGCTCTGACCTGTGCAGCACAGCTTGGCCGGAGATAGACACGTCCTCGTGGCAACAAACTTTGGCTTCCACTGCACAGGAGCGAGAAAGAATTGTTGCAAGCCTCAACCAGGAGCTCTGCTTGCTGGAGGGACTCATGAGCCAGACCGTCGCTACAATATCGGCTTGTCCTCAATCACTGGCTGGAAGCGGATCACCACGGTCTCCAACCAACGCATGGGTGAAATCTGCATATTCGGGTATTGTGTCCCCGTCGGTTCCTCCTTTGATTCAGCCTCCAAGCATGGGACCGGAATCGGTGCAGCTTCCACCGCGGACCAGGTCAGCTTCCACGCCGTCCTTGGGCAAAATCCAGACCACATCTCGCTCCGTCGGCTCCTTCTGTCAAGAAGCGAGGAAGGGAGCCATGGGAGCCAAAGCCACGTTGCAGTGCAAAGCGAAGCCTGAAGCGGTGAATGCGGTGAACCACCGTCAAGCGGCGACTCGAGTACCCGCCCGGCGCAGGGGCGGCGCACTGCCAGCAAGGCCAAACCCGAATCAACGGGGACCCGTCGAGCCGGTGCAGACGCCTCCGTGCCCGCGGCCCCTCGTGCATCTGTGAACTTACCATTCGCCACAGCCCAGCCATTTTGGACAGAGCCTGGCGTCAAAGTGCGTCATTGCCGCTCCAAAGATGTCCAGCCAGACGAAGTTTGCGGATGTTTGCTGTGAGGTGCCAGTCCGATTCAGCATCGCCTGTGTGCTTGCGTGTGCCAGCGTTTCCATGTTGTTGTTTGTGTGAGTGTGTGTGTGTGTGTCTTTGTCTCTGTCTCTGTCTGACTGTCCGTCCGTCCGTCGGTCTGTCCGTCTGTCTGTCTGTCTGTCTGCGTGTCTGTGTGCGTGCGCGTTTGCGTGTGTGTCTGTGTGGGCGTGTGGGTGTGACTGTGTGTGACGGTGTCATCAAGTTGTTTCCGAAGCTGCGGCCAGCAAGCACAAGCATTGCAAGCAGGGACGGGTCCACAGGGAGAGCCATTCTTGCACTCAAGATTTTAGCCATCCAGAAACCGCTCCATTCAAGCTAGTAGATCTCTGGGAATCAGGGTCATGCCTGCTGAGGAGGACGGTGCTGAAGTCGAGCGGCGTAGATGACGCATCGCGATGCTGCTTGTGAGTTACCATGGTCTTGGAAATCATCCAGAGAACAAAACATCTAGGGCTAGGACTCACAAGATTTCTATGCCGCTGGCACGCGTGCACAGATGAGCACGTTTGCTGCATGCAAGGGGGAATGGTTCAACTTGCTGGAGCTCGCATTGACGCATGTCTCGAACATCTTCGGTGTCAGTTGTAGGATCCAGAGGAGGCGGCAGCATGGGTACAGCACCTCAGTGTTTCATCGGACGTGTCATCAGCCAACACATCGGAGATGAGGCTGCCTTGCGAGAAGCTTTCGGGGAGCGAAGCAGGAGATTCCTCTTTCCCCGGCAGTCAAGTTCACTCCTCGCCCTCGCGGCACCGCCGGCAGCCAGGATGCCAAGCAATGCCAAGGATGGCCGCAAGGTGCCTGCCAGGTGCAGAGCATTGCTCACAAGATCCCAAAAAATGGCCGCAAATGCCCGCAACATCGCAGTCTGCGCAGGTTGCCAAGTGACAGCGGTGTAGAGCCCAAACAGCCTCATCGAGGCCTGTCCGGCACAAAACGATTCGTTCGATGCATTCAACCGCAGGGCCATCAGATCAACGATCCTCTACTGACACTGACTGTAAGAGACACGCCGTGCCTGTGCTCAGGGCTCGACTTGGCACAAAATCAAGCTTCTGGTCATTGGCTTCAGTCCGAGGCAGGCACTTTGCAGAGTGGACACAGCGAATGCGGTGAAGCTCGCCAAAGACTGCAGGTTGACCGATTGGTTGGTGAGGTTCAGCGCGTTGCTGGACAGCCCTTTTCTGCCAAGCTGTTCCTCAACCTGCACGTATGTTTTGCTGAGCATCTCAATCTTGACGCTGCGCAAGCTGGCGACATGGAGCTCACAGAATGTTACTGCTTAGGTTGCAGGCACTCTGGCATTTACCTCTGGAGGAACAGCAAGAGGCGTCAGTGACTCAGTAGATCCATTTCATCCCTTCCAGTGGCCCTAAACCCATCTTTGCCACTGCTGTCAAGGCTTCTGGGAGCACGTGCATTGGGCTCCAGGAGTCTGAACCACAGAGCTGAGCTGCTGGGCATCTCGAGCCACCCTGACATGGGCGATCAAGCATCGTCGAGCCGTCGAGGTGACGATAGTGTTTGGCAGCTCTTGGCGGATGAGGCATGGAAGCTTTCCGATTCCAGTGGAGGACCAGGTCAAGCTATGAATTCTTTGTCTTCGCCAGGTGCACGCTCGGGAGGACAAGCAGCCGGCCCGAGACCGGGTCATGAAGGAACAGAAGCGGAAGGGAGCCAACGGTTTCAGCGCACCTTGAGCCGGAACTGGGCCCTGTGATGCTTGAGCTGCAGAGCCTTTTCTGGTCGAGGTCAAAGCGACACCACCGACGGCACCAGCTCTGCCTGCGGCCCTGACCATGCAGCACGTGGAAGATTTGAATTTGTGAATGTCTCTGCCCGTGCCAAGGCCAGGACCCCAAAAGAGCAAAAACCAGACGAGAGGCCCAAAAGCTTTTTGCTAAGCGGCTCCCAATCGCCCATTTGCTCCTTACATTTGATGCTGCTTTGCGTGCTACAAATCCCAGCCAGCGATTGGAAGAGACACCTCTGCGACAGTTGACAGGTCCTGGTGCTCGAGTACGCTCTCGCTCGAGATCACCATCGATTTGATGCAAAAGGAGTGTTAGCGAGCGTTTGTGCAATAGTTTGCCAGTGTTCCACAGCCCAGACTGAAAGCATGGTTTCTGCAACTCGGTTTAGTACTCGGTTTCCGCGGCTCGCCATGGCAATGTGTTTTGGCTCATGTTTGAGTGCTCCGTGCCTGCTGGAAAACCTCGGCTGCTCTGGCTGCAATCGAACCGGCTGTGGCATTCGGCGTGGAGTGATTGTATGTCCCTGACAGCCCATAGACCCAGATTCCGTTGTCAATGTTGTCTCGGCTACCAGGCAGGTCTGCACATCCCGTCTGGGCCCCATGTGGAAATATGCGGATGCCATTGGATTTGCACGTCCGCTAGAAGGCGACTACTCACGGAGATGTGGTGCTTGCGTGCGATCCCGAGATTCGAGCCGAGCCCTAAAAAAAAGAGCTGTTTGAATTAATGCGGAGGTAGACGCGCACTACACCTCGCATCCATCTTCTGCGTGACGAGAAGCTTTGCCAAGAAGAGTCAGCAAGACTCTTAGAGATGTTGGCCTTGGCACCGATATGCACCGATCCAAACCTCAGCAGATCTCAGATTCGTTTGCTTCACACCTACCCGGACCTACCCACCAATTACACTATTATCACTCGCATGGATGTGCCTTCTGCAGTCGGTAATCGTGCAAATGCTTCAGCCTGACTGTGAGCCTTCTGTAGGCCTTTCGATTGCTCTCCACTTCCGTGGTTTGTCTATGAACAGACGATTTGCCTAGTGTTTGGCCTCTTGCCTGTGTCCTTGTCCTTCGTGGTGAGCTTTGAGTGCGATCTCGGAGCCAGGGAAGCTCTTCATCTCAGGTTGGGCCTGACCTGCGGCAGCACCGGCGCATGCGATGTGCGAAGCTTATTCCAGGATGGAAAGCGTGAATTTTTCTGTTCGTGTCTTGAGGAGTTCGAGGTGGAGCTGGCCGAGGAAGAGTTGGCTTCAGAAATGCAGGCGAGGGCATTTGCGGGTTGGTCTCCAGCCCATACTCCCGGTTCCAAGTGTAAGGGAGTAGTGGGATCCCTGTTGAGATCCTCGTGCGAACTCTGCCTATGACAGTCGTTCCCAGTACCGGGCTTTGCCACAGCGGCGATGGGGTATCAGCGCGGGGCATCCGAACTTATGTGCCATGCCGTGCATGACTAGCTCCGCTTCTTCGCACATGCGGTCCCTGATGTGTGTACCCTAATTGCATGTACAGCACAGCCTGAGCAAAAGACGAGAAGACGGAAGGAGCAAACAAGCAGCAACAGTCTTTTTGGAGGGTGTCAGTGGGACGGAATGGATTCTTAGGGAGCAACACGGCTAGGAGAACGTCGGCCAAGCAGAAGCGGGAGAGTGGACAGTGCTTGGGTCAAAATCTGGAGTCATGACCTCCGAACCTTAAACGATCCCTTTGCTGCAAATTTGCTTCAGCCCGCGAGAAGTGACGACGATGCCACTGACGCACTCATGAAGCCAGACTTGCCTGCTGCCTCCTGTTGGGGTACAAGAATTCTGGACCGGAACGAATGGTCCCGGTGTCCAAACTTGGCGTTCCCCTCTTCATTCGTTGCTGTGGCAAGCATCACAGCTTTGGAGGTCGAACTTTTGCAGAGGATGCCTATGGACATCCGGCTAGCTGCCAGCGCAGAAGCAGAATCCTTAGACTACCCAGTGCTGTACCAAGTTTCAGGGCCTCGGCACGGCGTCCGGCCGCCAAGGTTGCCAGAACAGAGCAGGTGGCCAAGAGCAAGGCGTGCTTGGTGGATCATTTAGCATTGAGCTTAGCAAGGCTTAGCTGCTTAGCCGCTCGACAGCAGTCTTCAATGTGCTGCCGTGCTGTGACGTGCTGTGCAATGAGGTGGGATCCTGGCATGTCGAGGCATCCGCTTGTCACTGTGGCCACACTGACATTGTCATGATCTGGCCAGAACGCCTTGGGCATCGATGGTGTGACCGTGCTCCTGCAAATCTCGCCAAGGCCACAAGAAGTGTTCGCGACTGGTGCTTGCAAAATCTTGTCGAATGGGTGCAAAAAAGTGCAGGTCATCCGGTGTATGTGAGGACGCTGGCAGCCCAGAGTACACATCTGAAGATGCGGTGGTGCAATTCGCCGTTGCATTTGGTGAAAGGTGGTCGGGCAGATACACTACCTTGGGAAGCAAACACAGTCCTCGACCAAGAATCGATTCAAAGTGCTTCACGATTTAGTGACCACAGTTCATAGAGAATACAGATGTAGATTTTCGTCCCCTTGAGGTCATGCCATGAACTTCCACGAACGAAAACTTCTCCAGTAAATCATGTCTTGGCATGGCAGGTATGCAATTTCTGCTACGGCGTTGGACAACGGCAAGCTGCATGTGAAATACGTCAACAAGCAGGAAACATCAGAATGCAGTGGCAGGGCTGGTGAGGTTCCGCCAGGCTTCCAAGCCTTGTGAATGTATCGTCTCCGCAGCGCTTCTCACATCAACTCGAAGCACCTCACCTGCTGTGAGCACGAAGGTATCAGTAACAGGAACTGGGTCACCACGGACGCAACACTGGCACCGACAAGTGTGCCTCCAGCCGTAGTTTATCCGCAGCTATCACAAATGGGTTCCAGCAGCGTCGTATCTGCAGCCTTGCCGCACGGGCCTCGGCTGGGTCAACGGTGTACGCAGAGCAGGTAGCAGATGACATGATGACATTGACATGCTAGATCTTTGTGACCGAGAGAGGCTCGCAGGAATCGGGGCTTTCCTTGCGAGACCCAAGCTGCTCAACTGCAGGCATCAGCCATTGGTCACGGCTTGTTTCGTTACTGACGGATGTGGCATATGACAGCCAAGGCTTTGGAAAGAGCTGATTTGTCCAATTATTGTGTCCCTCATCAGGCTGGCGCATGTCATGTACCTGCTGCAGCGAATCCCTTGCTGAGTTTCGTGCATCCAGTACGCTGGTGTCGCTCTTCGTGCTCTTTGGGGCAGCGCTGCACCCGCAAGCACATGCTCTCATCAATGCAGGATGGCCAGGCAGAGATATACAGAACTTGACTTTCTCTTGTGACGGTTCGGAATTCTCTCTAAGTGTTTCGAGCTTGGGGCGAGACTTTCCGAAGCAAATAAAGCGGCATGTCCAGACATCACCTCTCTTGCCCGGGAGAGGTGACAAGACCGCGACCAGACATGGAACTTAATTACACATCTTGGCTTAGGGTGGTTTCAAAGTCTGGTGTCACATCCGTGGCTCACCTCATGCCCTTCCACTCTTGCTGGCACTCTCATAAACGAGCACTCGCTTCCCAGCAAGACTGACTCCGCAATTTGGGGAAATTTCAGATTCAACTCCAAAGCAGAATGGGTTAGGAGTGTCGCGTGCAGCTTCTGCTATAGGTTATGCCGGAACATGCACCATGTCGAGAACGAATTCGGCATCCGTACTCCCAAATCGGCTGCCAAGTACGAAGAATTTTGTGTAATGCTGTGTACTGGCATGCGGCATACCCATGCACGGCACGCAGAGCCCGGAAGGATGGCTTGCCTGGATTTCTGGAATCTTGCTGGTCCTTGCAGAAGTGGCTCTGGTGAACATCATCTTGATGCTCGCCTCTGCCTTAGTTTCAGGGGGACTGTCTGTCCATTGAGTAGCATCGCCACACTATGGTTTCAGGTTCTTTTTGGCTGCGCTGGGTCCTTGGCCCTCGATGAAAGCCGCGGTCTTGGCAGAACTTGTTGAAACTGAGGTGCAATCGAAGATTTCGCGTGCAGTGTTGCAAGAGAAACTAGCTGCATATAATATGATGGAAATCGGAGTTCCAGTCGTGTTCAGGGAAAGAAGAAGCGATAAAAGCGACTGCACTTCAGGAAAGGAGTCATGGACCAGCTGCGCGCGGAGTTTGCACAGCGTGGACAGGAGCTTCCCGAGGCATCCAGCATCATCAGAACGCAGAAAGCAGAACAGCGGGTCGTCCAATCCAGTGTTGGGGAAGTTGCATGAACCATGTGAACCATGTCCGATCCAGGATCCCAGCATCCATAAGGCCTGAGCTACAGACATGCGCAACACCGCTTTCCCGGCAACGGAAGCTCTTCTTTTTGTGATGCCCAACCGGGGACGTCGAGGCAACATCCGTGCTCGGCGACAGGCTGTTAAGAACCCGGATGCGCCTGGGACCTTGGATCCTCCCGTCAGATTTTCATCCAAGCGCCCCCACGCAAAGCCCACCCGAACAACAAGATGAAGCTAAGTCAAACTCGAGACTACTTACCTGACTCCGAAAAGCGCGGAGGGTCAAGGTTGAAAAACTGCCTGAAACTGTCCTTCTGACACGAGTCAGCCATGTCGGCCAGGCGGGGATCAGCCGCGCCAAGAAATCCCGGCTCCCAATATACTCCAATGTTAATAATGCCGAACGCTCCTTTGGACGCATGAGACACAACAACAATCAACAAGGCACCTGGTTGGCTGCTTCGCACAATAGTATGAAGAGCTCAGACAAAAGCTGAGCGACAACCAACGGCAAACAAAGCGCACGGATTCCTCGCTAGTCCAACTCAAGCGGGCCAGAACAAGAAGCAAAGCAGGAATAGGAAGTGACCAGCATTACTTGTGCAGCAGTTGCTGCTTGTACATATGCACAGTCAGAGCAAAGCCGCTTGAGCCATCGAGGTGTCTAGGGGTTCTTTCCTCAGCCCCAAGCTAAGCCAGCCACCACAGACCCCTTAATTGTGTTCAACGTCAGCCTCAGTCCCATTGCCCCCTGAGTGCACACCGCCATGTTGAAGCAGAAAGCCTAAGAATGCTTAAGCTTCTCATTCCCAGCCCCTGCCAAAATTCAAAATCCGAATCTTGAGAAAGGCCTCGAAAAAGCATGCGAACCAAGGCTGGGAGCTTCGATCTAAATTGCCGGGAAGCGACTCCGAAAGCTGCAAGCCGCCCAAAAGACTTCCCTAAACCATCCAGCATCCTGAGAAGAAGCTCCAGAAACCATGCAAACCAAACCTCAGACCTAGAATCCTCAGAGAAACCACCAAGAAAGCTGCAAACTAAGCCTGAGGTCTGTCAAAGAACAGCACCGCCAAAATCCAAACCTCAGATCACAAAAAAAGGCGAAACCTCTCAGGCCTCAGGGCATCCTCTCTTGGAGCAATCAAAAAAAGCAGGCCAATCCAAAGCACATAACAAGCCCCGAGGGTGCTCTCATCACAGTGCCAAAATACGCCCAACCAAAACAAATGCTTCACAAGATTTTGCCCAAAGCGATTGCAGCCGCTGGAAGCAATCGTGCATAGATGAAAAGTTTGGAGCACAGAGCGTCAGAAGTACATGCAGATACATGAGTTAGCGATTTGGCTTCCTAACAGACGACATGATGGCATCTTCGGTGTCCTGCAGGCATCCCTGGCCTTTGCTGGGCTCCACATTGTGCAAATTGTCACACTGTCATTGGCGTGGATGCCTGCAGTTAAAGCCCAGATGTCTTAACACACTTCAATCCAGTCGTGAGTTCCAGAACCCGCCACGCCACCAAGTGTGAGGCAAACAGAGAATTAATTACAAGGGAAGCAGAAGCAGCCAATGCTCCTTCTCCACGTTTGGGGCTGGCAGCATGCATCAGCTCTCGCTTCAAAGGCCAAAGATATCTACAGAATCTGTCCATGTGTGATTTGCTTGTGCAAGACTCGAGCAGGCTAATTGCATGAGGGACCTGGGCCACAACCTCCTTTTCCTCTTCGGAAGGCACCTGTTGTGTTTCGGACTCGTGTCGGCGACAGTTGTTTTAAGTCTCATGCGAACCGTTGACAGGATACCTTTGATGATCCTGACGATGCCGCTTCATGGGGTGCCCATATTGGGTCAGGCAACGTGTCAAGTCTCTCCAATCTGATTGTAACGAAGAGCTTTCACTGGGCATGGGCTGTCGTCAGGTGGCATGGCTTGTTCTGAACGGGTGGATTTACGCGTGGGAGTTGGAAGCAGAGTTCCTTGTCTTGTCAACGCCTCAGCCTCCCTGTGGCAACCATGCCGTGAATGTATCATTGGCGCTGCGCTGGTTTGCTTCAGCCATGCTGCACGGCATTGCACTGCCTTGTTCGTGAAGAGCTGAGTGCATGCGAGCGGCACCGATGCAACGAGCAGTGGCAGTTCGTTAGCAAGCGTTTCAGTGCCTTTGTGGGCCCCTTGGATAAATAGTCTTGACGCACAAGAGAATTCGGAAAAAGTGTCTTTAAGTCCCGGCTTTGCGTACCGCGTACCTTCTGCACACTCAGTGTTGAGGCTTTGGAACGACAGCAATGGCACTGGAACTGACGCTTGGAATGAATTTGGTCATGCCTTGACGATGACTCATGAAGAATGTCGGTGAAAGGATTCCCTTCATTGGTCCATGGGTGTTCTTTGCTTCCAACGCGTGCGGAGCTGCATTGCTTGCAGAAAGCTTCTTCGAGGAGCTGCTTCGCCACAACTTAAAGTGCTTCTTTCAGAGTTGGAGATCATATCAGCTCAGTTCTCAGAGAGGAGACGCACCTCCGTACCAACGGAACATGGATTGCAAAGACTGTCCAGAATGGGGAGGTGGTAGGTGCGGGAAGAGTCACAGAGAAGAGGAGCCATGATGCAGCCAGAGTGTTGGAGGCAGTTCTTCAACGGAGGGCAGCTCCAATGGGCCTAGCGCGCCGCCGATATGCTGACCTGAGAGCAGTCGGAGAATATTTTAATTTGGGGTCGGGCATCAGTACAAGCACAAGACTTGCGAACGAGACTGTGAGACGACACGGCTCAGTGATGCGCCATTAGACTGCTGCGTGTGAAGTGTGGAGTAATGTCAATGACACACAATGGCGCTACTGTATCTCGTAGATATCAGATATATGAAGCCAGGCAGAGCCTGACTACTTTCACGAGGGCGAGTATGACCTGGCAAAGGACTCGCTATTGGAGGAGAGCGGGCTCTGACAACAGCACCACGTCTCAGCATGTTCTGCAGCTTCTTCCTGAAGGACTTAGGTGCAGTGAACGGTGTCAAGCAGAACGACAACATGCTGCGACCCAAGATTGCTCCGAGGAATTACCGATGAGAAAATTGCACGCATGCAGATGCTATACCTGAATGAGCCAGGGAGCTTATCTTCAAGCGGGCCACGCCGGCCTGAGAGTCAGCTTCAGCCGAACAGGCACTTGCAAAATCGACACTGGTGCATATACGGGAGATGGCTTCGAATAACAGTCTGATTCTAGAGTATTTAGGTGCTTTGAACAAATAGGTTTCAGCAAGCAAATATGTTGGGGTTGTGCGAGCATTAGCTGTCGCATGGTGTGGCAGCCTCCGTCTAGCAGTACTTTACCCTTAACCCAAGCATGCCTGCTCTTCAGGCAAGAAATCTACACGCTTTTTTCCTGTCAAATGATTTTCGCTATGCCTTGATCCTCGATCACATCTTGAGCTATCATCTAACTTGAATACGCGATTTAAGAATTTCTACTTGCTAGCTTATTCCAGATTCCAGAAAATTAATAAGATGATATGATGATATGAAAGAGAAAATCTAAGGTTGAATTCGTTAAAAAATTTGTTTAAGGCTGCTTAGGTACGGGTAGTCACGAAAGCTAACATAGTTAGTCTTTCATTTATATCATCGATAGTGGTTCCGCCGGATCGCTCTAAAACCTGGGATTTCCTTGAAAATTCATAGGAAATAGGGGGGCCTTGTCTTAGTCTTTCCTCTCTTGATTTCTAGATAATTAAATCCTTTCCCCTTCTCCCACCGCTTAAACTCTTCTATATTCGTTCGAACTAGCGATGCTAACGATACGAAAGGTATTTCGAGGATAAGATACATTATAAGAGCCCGTCATAATAGGAACTACTAAATAGTAACTAGACCGTTACTTATCTGATACGTTATGTTAATAATAATAGTAATAATACCGGCTATTGAAGTAATAGTAATACTAATTATAGTGATAATAGTAATGGTAGTAATAATAATAATAATAGTGTCTATAATAATAAATATAATTGTAATACTAAGCACAATAATAACAATAACGGTTATTATAGTAGTTAAAGTACTCCTATTTATAATGCTAGTAGTAGCGATAGTAGTATTACCGCTATAAAATTGTATCGATACGAAATACTTGTATTGGAGGCCGCACGCGCTTCGGGGCGGCCGCCCTCGGAAGACTCTAAATAAAATTAAACGCCCTCTCTAAATTGTTCTCTTTGGATGCCTCTAACACAAACCTATTTGTCACTGCGTGGGCTGCTAGCTTATTTTTGAGAGAAGAGCTTGCCTACTATATTGTTGACGGCAAGCAGATATTATAAGCAAGAAATGGTGTATCCGGAATAGGGAGCCAGAGCGTTACACATAATGGCTACTATAACTCGTCTGATTAATGAGTATGCCGCCTCTTATAGTATTAATATTTGCTGCTTCTAGTGGTTCTAGGGTAAATCTTTGATCTAATCGCGATATGTTGCGACGCCTGGCTCAGGATCCGGTGGTTTAGATTGTCTAATTCGAATCGGAATAATTTGCCTGAAATATTCAAATTTTAGGTAGTTATTACCGAATTTAGTATTCTTTTTTGTAATTAATTAGCGTTAATGGTATCCTACCTATCGTTGCGAGTCAAAAAAATTTTGTTATGGAAATTATCGCTTTATATTTTATATCTATATATTATATACTTCGCACTCATTCATTCGTTTATTTCTTCACTCACTCATTCGCATTCTTTTCTAAACTCTTTACTAAAAGATGAAATACATATAGGAGATTATCCGGACTTGAAATTTCATTTTCATTCTATAAATAATAATTTCATTAATTCTTCGTAAAAATCTCTTGTATAGTTATTTCGCGGGACTAAATTCTTAGAAATTTTAGTATCGTTAGTATTTCTCTTCCGACACTAAAATCCGAAAATTTTAGTAAATTTCGTAGTACTAAATTTCTAAATATTGTAAATTTTGAGATATATTTTCGCGGAAATACGAAAATAAATTCTTGTAGGTTTCAAAATGATATTTTTACGATAATGAAATTTATATAGATATCTGGTGAATTCTTTATATAATAGTCGTTGCCGTTGTTATTGTTTGTATTAGTGTAATTATTGTTGCAATCGTTATCATTTTAATAGGTTGTTGCCTTTGATTTTATTCTTATTATTATCGAGGTTGGTATTATTAATTCTGATATAATGCCTATATATTATTTATATAGAGTTTGAGTTGTTTCTTTTAGTCGAAAGAGAGGAAGTTCTCTAGGCTTGCGTTCGATATTGTTGTTACATCATCGGTGCTCTCGTCAGTATTGACGCAAGTGGCGATGGAACCGCTGAGTGTGGCTACGAGCTACGCAGAACGAAAACGTGGTCGTAATTGTCAGCTAATTTGGGTTATGATTCTATTATATTTGAGAGCTTTGGAGGAATCGAATAGGGAGGCATGACTCTTCTATCCAGTCTTTGTACTAAGGTTGATGCGCAATTGAAACGACGGTATGGAACATCAAGGAGCGATTGCTTGGCACGCTTATCTTTTGATCTGCAACGAGGGCTCCACGGTGCTTTGAACGCACAACGCAAGATACAAACGGGGAGTCTTCAGGGTACTGAGTCTCTTGAAATTTTCTTGCACTTGTGCTTGGAGTGATAACGCTATATTCAGGTCTCATACCTTCCTTTTGCGAGGTTGCACTACGCCTCTGCGAGGTTGTTGCTGCTGGCCGACGCTGAGCAGACTGGTGAATAGACGCCTGATACTCTCACGCGAGGATTTCGCTTCGTCACATGTTGCACGTCACATGTTGCACCGGCTGCGGCGCCGGTGCGCTAAGTTCTGGAGTCGCTTTGGTGTGTTTGCTGTCTGGGCTCCGCGCATTCCCGTAATTCGGGGTGGCGGCGGGTCTTTTCTTGTGGGAGTGCATGGAGCCTTTGATTCCGTTGAATTTATTCGTGGCTCCCGAATAAGAAGAGCATTCTTATAAATCTTCGTACGAATCTCTATGTCAAATTCATATTAATTGGTGCTCTTGGGAGCAGACGTCTCTTGCACCGTGATTACATAAACCGTTTCATCCTTGCAAGCTTCCGCGAGCCATTATATTATTAATAGAGCAATCTAGAGAGGGTGTTTAGTGGCGTTTAGAGTCTTCTGGAGGGCGGTCGGAGGGCGGTCGCCCGAAGCGCCGCACTCTGGAGAGGACGTTTAGAGATATTTAGAATTTTCCAGAAGACGGACGTCCCGAAACGCGAGCGGTTTCTAATAGAGCTCTTCGGATTGGCCGTTTAGTAGCATTTAGAGTCTTCTGGCGGACGGTCGCCCCGAAGCGCGCGCGGCCTCCGATAGAGTAGTCTAGAGAGTGCGTTTATTGGCGTTTAGAGTGAGTACGTGGTGAATGATGAGTGAGTGAGTGATAATAGTGGTAGTGAGTGAGTGATGATAGTGGGAGTGAGTGAATGATGATATTGGGAGTGAGTGAGATTGAGTGAGTGAGTGTGTGGAGAATGATGAGTGAGTGAGTGATTGAGTGAATGAGTGAGTGAGCGATGATAATGGGAGTGAGTGAGTGATGGTATAGGGAGTGAGTGAGTGATGATAGAGTGATAATAATGGAATTGAGTGGGTGTATGCGATTTCTAATAGAGCAGTCTGGAGAGAGCGTTTAGTGGCGTTTGGAAACTTCCGGAGGGCGGCCGCCCCGAGGTACGCGCGGGGCGTTTAGTGGCGTTTAGAATCTTCCGGAGGGCGGCCGCCCCCAAGCGCGCGCGATTTCCAATAAAACAATCTGGAGAATATGCTCAGTGGCATTTAGAATCTTTTGGAGGGCTGTCGCCCCTGCCCCGAAGCGCGCGGCCTCTAACAGAGCATTCTAGAGACGGCGTTAGCATTTAGAGTCTTCCGGAGGATGGCCGCCCCGAAGCGCGCGCGGCCCCCAATAGAGTACTCTAGAGAGGGCGTTTAGTGACGTTTAGTAGAGTCTTCCGGAGGGCGGCCGCCCCGAAGCGCGCGCGACCTCCAATAGAGTACTCTAGAGAGACCGTGTAGTAGCATTTAGAATCTTCAATTAGGCGGTCGCCTAATATTTAGAATCTTCTAGAGAACGACCGCCCCGAAGCGTGCGCGACCTCTAATTAATTTATAAGATCGTTTAATAATAGGTAGTAATGATTAAAATCTTCCAGAAGTCGACCGATCCAAAACGCGCGCGACCTCTAATAGAATAATTTAGAGACGACATTTAGAAATATTTTAATCTACTAGAAAACGACCCCGCCCCGAAACGAGCGCGACCTCTAATAAAAAATAATCTAGAGAAATCAATGATAATTAGTGATACAGTGATTAATGATAATTAATGATAATAATGAATACGTGAGATTAAATGAATGAAAATATATTTAATATATAATGAATGCAGATAATGAATGAATAAATAATAATAAAACAACATTGAATGAATAAGAATATATTTATTATGTAGTGAATGAAGAATATTGAGAAAATGGTGGAGAAATAACAATAATGATTAATATTAATGATGAATATGAGAGAGAGGAAGAAGAAGAAGAGAAGATATAAATCAAGCGTCTGATGTTCCCCACCCCCCACCCCCCGCAATAGTATGATCTAGTACGGGGTGGGCGGGGGTGGGGCTTGCGCGTGCGGAGAGGGTGGGGACCGTTGGAGTTACAACTAGAGAAACGGCCAGGCGTCTCAGACCAGGCCAGCATAATATATAAGCCCTACGCATGCCTTAAATCCTGTAAGGTAGCGCAATAGCGCCTGCTCCTACCTTTATTAGCCTTAACCTAAATTTCAAACCCTACACCCAACCGTAAACTCCGCCTAGATGCAAGCTCTAAGCCTAAACCAGACATAAATTGTCAACCCTAACCTACACCCCAAATCCTCCCTAAGCCCTCCTCGACTTGAAGCCTTATACCATTTAACCCAAAAGACCCAAAACCTCAGAGAGAACCCACACTCCATCCCACAAGAGGGGGGACATCCTAGACCATAGACCATGGGGGGGGGAGGGGGCCGTAGAGCGCGTGACCAGATATAGTAGAATTTCAAGTAAGAGTCTCAAAAAAAATATAGAGAATAATTCTAAAAGTTTGAATGAAGTTTCATATAAAAAAAGAAAAAAGAAAGAAAAGAATGAGTCCAATATGAATATATTGAATTTATTTTATTTTTTTAAATATCTTTTTCTATACCTTAAGATTTAAAAATAAATAGTATATGGTCATATCTATAAGATATCGATGAATGTCAAATATAATGCAAAATCGAATCAAACATTGACCCAATCACGAACCCAGCTACAACCTAAATCTTACATCACCCGGTGGGAATATACATCACCCCATGTAGACGCTACGTCAACATGAATATATATCAACGATGAAATTATACATCAGGGAATACGAATCCCGATGTAACGCCGTATATGTAGCAGCAATGAAGAACGTGCAGAATCCTCATATATATGGGCGACGCCAGGTCTTGAAAGCAATTATGACTCTTTTTCGTGTATATGCACTGCCGCTACAAACAATAATTCCCAAGTAGACGCTGTTTTCAAGCCCCTTCGTGGACGCTGTTTGCAGTCTCCGAGTTACATAAGCTCACTTGTCAGGAGATGTCGCGGAGTTTCACGATATAGGCATTGCGTAAGTGCGCCGAGGGAAGAGTTATGGATTCCCGACCAAAGAATATAATCGAAACTCCTATTCGATAGCAACAACTAATACAAGAAACTTTCTCATGTCAATATTATTCCGCACCACGAGCATGGTAAAACCAGCCATGCCCCATATAGACGCTCGATATCTCAAACACCCATTCAAGAAACACGTCAATAGCAACAAATCAAGACCAACAATGCCCTATGTAGACGCCCGATTTCGTAGGCATACACTCAAAGAACACATCAATAACAGCAGGATAAAAAATTTTTCGGAAATTATTTCTATAATTATTTCTGAAAAAATTTTTTGAAAATATTATTTGCGGCGCGATAGTGCCGCCGCAAAAATTTTATATATTTAAAGAAATATCTTTCATATTTTATTTATTTTATACTCTCCGATTAGATCTAAAATCCTGCCGTACTAGGCCTAACTTGCTTTATCTGAGTAGATTTAAAAACCTATTTTGATAGATCTGACCTACCAAACTTGCCCGACCACATCTAAAAGATTATAGTGCCAGATCTAACCTGCCAGACTTGACCGGCCAGATCTATAAGTCTTCCGTGCCAGGCCTAACCTTCTAGATTTGTCCTGCCAGATCCAAAAGCCTATCTTGGAAGGCCTAATCTGCCAGACCTATCCGGCCAGATTTTAGGATCTTGCCTTATAGATTAGGTCTGTCAAGGTAAGCTTATAAATCTAGAAAAATAGGTCTGGCAAATTAGATCTATCAAGATAGGCTTACAGATCTGGACGGGCAGATCTTTGGCAGGCCGAACCTGCCAGACCCGTCCGGCCAGATTTAAAATCTTGCCTTAGATCTGCCNTAGACCTAATCTGTCAGACCTATCTTTCTAGATTTATAAGCCTACCTTGTCAGACCTAACCTACCAAATCAATCCTGCCAGATCTATAAGGTTGGTTTGATAAACCTAATCTGTAAGACTTGTCTTGCCAGATCTATAAATCTATCTTGATAGGCCTCTCCTATTGGATTTGTCCTGCTAAATTTGAAAGTTTATCTGATAAGTTTAACCGGTCAAATCTATAAGCCTGCCCTGACAGGNTGTCCTGCTAAATTTGAAAGTTTATCTGATAAGTTTAACCGGTCAAATCTATAAGCCTGCCCTGACAGGTCTGTCCTTTCAGATGTGCAAGTTTGATTTCGTAGGCCTGTCCTGCCAGATCTTCCAGATCTGTAAACCTACCTTGATAGATCTATCTTGTCAGATCTATAAGCCTGCCTTAGTAGGTCTACCCTACCAGTCCCGTCCTGCCAGATCTATACGCCTATCTTCATAGGTTTGTCTTATTATATCTGCAAGATTTCGTTATAGATCTATCCGATTAGATCTATAACCCTAATCTATCATGTCAGATATCTGAAATTACCTTATCAAATCTTCTCTGTTAGATTTGCCTGCAAGATCTATAAATTTATTTTGATAGGTCTTTTATCAGAAGGCCTTATTCATCAGACTTATCCTATCAGATCTACGAGCTTTGTCTACTAGCGGGTGTCCCAAAGTATCGGTCGACGTTTTCGTTGTGGTTTGGGAGGGGGATTGTCNATCAGACTTATCCTATCAGATCTACGAGCTTTGTCTACTAGCGGGTGTCCCAAAGTATCGGTCGACGTTTTCGTTGTGGTTTGGGAGGGGGATTGTCCCAGATCATGGGTTGACGATATTTGCGTGTGTATTAGGGGGGGGTCCCAGGTCATCGATCGGTGATTTCTGCGAGTACGAGGGAAGGGTGTCTCAGATTATCGGTCGGCGATTTCGTTGGTTGGGGAGGGGAATTGTCTCAG
>BGNK01003797.1:29735-50766 GCA_003297005.1 Symbiodinium sp. clade A Y106 | reverse complement strand
CTTGCTGGCGGACGAGTTCGCACCTGGCTGGCGGGAAGCGTTGGAAACTGCCGATGCATCCCAGACCCTAGAGACCGTGCAAGAGCAACAGACGGACAGAGCAGTCCTCCGAAATTACGGTGAGGACAGTCTCTTCGAAGCTGCCCAGGAAGCAGTGAAATCGCTGCCATCGGTGGACGACGCAAGCAAACTGAAGCTCTATGCACATTACAAGCAAGCCACCATGGGACCTGCCCAGGGTTCCAGGCCCAGCATGTTCAACCAGGTTGCAAGGGCGAAGTGGGACGCTTGGTCTCAGCTGGGCAGCATGAGTGCCACGGAAGCGAAGCGTGGCTACTGCTTGCTGGCGGACGAGTTCGCACCTGGCTGGCGGGAAGCGTTGGAAACTGCCGATGCATCCCAGACCCTAGAGACCGTGCAAGAGCAACAGACGGACAGAGCAGTCCTCCGAAACTACGATGAGGACAGTCTCTTCGAAGCTGCCCAGGAAGCAGTGAAATCGCTGCCATCGCTGGACGACGCAAGCAAACTGAAGCTCTATGCACATTACAAGCAAGCCACCATGGGACCTGCNCAGGGTTCCAGGCCCAGCATGTTCAACCAGGTTGCAAGGGCGAAGTGGGACGCTTGGTCTCAGCTGGGCAGCATGAGTGCCACGGAAGCGAAGCGTGGCTACTGCTTGCTGGCGGACGAGTTCGCACCTGGCTGGCGGGAAGCGTTGGAAACTGCCGATGCATCCCAGACCCTAGAGACCGTGCAAGAGCAACAGACGGACAGAGCAGTCCTCCGAAANCTTGCTGGCGGACGAGTTCGCACCTGGCTGGCGGGAAGCGTTGGAAACTGCCGATGCATCCCAGACCCTAGAGACCGTGCAAGAGCAACAGACGGACAGAGCAGTCCTCCGAAATTACGATGAGGACAGTCTCTTCGAAGCTGCCCAGGAAGCAGTGAAATCGCTGCCATCGCTGGACGACGCAAGCAAACTGAAGCTCTATGCACATTACAAGCAAGCCACCATGGGACCTGCNCCATCGCTGGACGACGCAAGCAAACTGAAGCTCTATGCACATTACAAGCAAGCCACCATGGGACCTGCGCAGGGTTCCAGGCCCAGCATGTTCAACCAGGTTGCAAGGGCGAAGTGGGATGCTTGGTCTCAGCTGGGCAGCATGAGTGCCACGGAAGCGAAGCGTGGCTACTGCTTGCTGGCGGACGAGTTCGTACCTGGCTGGAGAAAGCAAGCTGCAACTGCTACATCTGCGGATGCTTTGTCGGCTGGTGCGACGGAACCGTTACTCCAAGCTTCTGACGACAGGCACGGAAGTTAAGAAACAGTACAAGCTTGGCATCAAGCTTTGTAATGTCACCTTGATTCTACAGTTCTGGGCAGAATTGCGAAGCTCTTTCAGAGCTCCGGGACTTGCGGACGACAGACGGCCAGCAGGGTTTTCCAGGTTGGCAGGGCAGGCGGCTTTGAAATGCTTTTCAGAAGTGCAGCTTTCGGTTATCGAAGAGTCACATCCACACAAGCTTGCAACCAATGAACTTTTTTGTCCTTTTTGGCGGAGGGCAAACGACTGCTCTGCTTGTGAGGCCTTGGCTGGCAGCGCTCCAAGACAGGCTGAGGCTGAGGGCGCAGGTGTTTAGGGTTTATAGTTTGATTATTTGATTGTGTTTAACGTAGTTTACGCCATTGCATACTAGATGGGTCGAGATCTCCAAGGGTTTCGTAGCCAGCGCTGAATTGCCGGGGCGCCAAGTCATAGGCTTGGAAGCTTCGAGGCACGGTCGACTCTCCTAAAGGATCGTACAGAGTTGATTGATCGGAAACGAGGCAGGGCTAATTGCATTGGCCTAACAGCACAGCAACCCCATGAACATGAGTAGATAGCGGGTAACGTCATCCATGCGCGTGGTTTCAGAAGTGTTTCAATGTCCGAGTCTGCTGTGATTTGCTTTGTGGAAATTCGATGTTTTGCTGCGTTACATGGGGCTTTCGTGAGAAACAACACAGGTCAACTGCTTGAATCCCACAGTTCTGCTGGAGTGGCACAGAAGGGCTGTCGTTGGAAACGGGCATGTGCATTCTGGGTGCTTACCGCCAAATACTGAGTGGCCGCGTGAGAGTCTTGATTAGGACGACACACAGCCCTGCTGTTTAATCTCGTTCACCTTTGTGAATCCGCTTTTTCGAGCTCCTAGAAGACGGTTTCTGATCGCGTTTTCGACCCGGCAGTGGGCCAAGTTTTTCATGCCTTCATTGCCGGCTCCGACAATTGACATGCAAGAGTACCGTCAGTCAGGCGGAATTCCTAGTCCTAGCCCCACGCTCGACCACGTCTGAAGCCAGATAAAGCTTGTCTTCCTGCAGCAAGCCTCCCCTTCTCGCGCCGAAGGTAGCGGATAGAGCGCTTTGCACCACAAGGTCTATGTAGCATCCTCTTTCAGCCGCTGTTTTCAGCATGGCATCTCGGTATGTTCTGTGGCTGTGCTGGGCTTCGGCAGCGGGCGGTGAAGAGCTCGAGAAGTTCTGCGATACAGACGTGTATCCTCCGTGTGATGTCGGCTTCCCAATAGGCCGCGACTCTCCGGGTCTTTGGACCACCAACGCCTCGGGCCTGGCAATCAAAGCAGCTCGCCGCTCCAGGCATCGATTGAGTGCTGGGAAAGACGAAAACGCGACGAAGGAGCTCGGATCTCCTTTGACACGTCGCGTGCATAAAGAGTTTAGCCTCCCAGAGGCACTTCACGTCAAGGAGAAGACGGTGATCGCCCTGCATGCCGGTCATGATGGCTCCATCGCCGTTGGTAAGGGTGGCCGAATCCAGTGTGTTTTGGAATTAGAAAGACTGTTTGAGGATAGATATTTCATTCCCCAAATTGATCATTTCCATTTCCACTGGCACAGGGCCCTGGAGACAGTATATGAGAGTTGCGAGTGCGAGGATGGGTCATGTCCAACGAACTTCGATTTTGGCATCATGGTGAATTTCGGAGGAGATGTGGCGATGCAGCATGCAGATTTGCCAAATATTGTAGAACGTTTTTTTCGTGTTCGCGAGTGGCGGAATGTAAACCACCATGAGGCACATGCATTGATGGGATTCTTTTCCTCGCCGTTTCGCTCTGCCTTCGTTCTGTCGTACGATGGCGGTGGCAACGACGGTGTTTTCAATGCCTTTCTGGGTAAAGGCTTTGAGCTTCATCGCATCGGTCGGAAACCGCTCAACTTGGGTGCAGGATACTACAAGCTCGCTAGCTTCTTACATGAGGTCAACGGATATCCTGAAACAAGAGACCTGGTGTGTGAGAGGCTAGAGGAGGAGGACGGCGATTGGGTTGAGCTGGCGATGTTGTTTCCAATCCGTGTTTTCGTCGCTTTTGCAGGCAAGCTAATGGGATACTCTGGCCTGGCGAAGCCTTCACCGGAAATTGGACCCTGGATTCGCGAGTACTTCCATCGATGGGCAAGAGGGGAAGACAGAGTGCCACGAGCCTTTCTGGTCAAAGTGTGTGAAGGCACGGAGAGTCAACGCATTCTTGCGGCCACGATTCAAGCGGAATTTGAGCGCATAATGCATCCCATCATCCAAGACTACCTGCAAACTCTGCAGATGAAAGGCATTACTGTTGAAGGGATCGTCCTCGCAGGAGGATGTGCCCTCAACGTGGTTGCAAATCAACTAGTACGCGACACGTTGACAGAAGTCAAGGCATCGCAGCCAGTCTTAACAAGACCGAGGGATGTTTACGTGCCTCCGGCTCCGAACGACTCCGGATTGACCGTGGGAGCCATCTGGGCGGTGTCACCACCAACAGGCCCTCGTCAACCGCTGCAATATTTAGGTTTTCAGCTTTGGGATCTGGAGAAGCTCGAAAAGGAAGCAGAGGAGAGAGGGGCTCAGAGATTGTCAGAGCTCGGGGGTGTCCAATACCTCGCTGAGCTCTTGGCCGGCGGGCCAGCCTGGACCGCTACCGCTGCGTCTGCACGGCACGAGAAGCCGATCATTGCGGTGGTGCGCGGGAGACAGGAGTTCGGGCCCCGCGCTTTGGGACACCGATCCTTATTGGCGGTACCAGACTCCGAGTACATGCGCGACCGTATGAATCGTTTGAAAGCCCGGCAGTGGTATCGGCCTGTAGCCCCGATGATTGCAGAAGAGGCTTTAGAAGAAGTTTTTGGCTTCAAGTACACTTCGGCCTACATGGAGTTTGCCCCAGCGGTGCGCAGTGAGATCTGGAAGCGCTTCCCAGCAATTGCTCATGTTGATGGTACAGCTCGTCATCAGTCTGTCAGCCGTGCAGACGAGCCTTGGGTACATGCTCTTCTGCTGGCCGTTGCTAAATTCACTGGTCTCGCTGCGCTTATAAACACAAGCTTTAACTCCAAAGGCAAGCCTATCGTCAATACCGTCGAGGCATCACTGAACATGTTGGATGAGTTGCAAGATCTCGATTATGTTCTGATCGAGGACTGGCTGTTCCGGGCACCAGCTGTCAAGCGAGAAGAAGAGGTTCCAAAGAGGAAGCCGTTTTCTGCTCTTGCTCTCGGAGATGTGACAAAAGATGCATTGACATGTTCATTCGGGACTCCAGGCTGCAGCTGCCATCACGAGTCCTTTAGCTTTCTGACTTGTGCCACACCACGAAATAGCGAGACTTGCAGCTAGATTAGATAATGTGTGTGTTTTGGATTGGGATGTTGCGAGGCTGCTGGACCTGCCGGAATTCAAAACACAACCGGGCCCGGGCAGGCCCGCTCTTTCTGTGGCAGCCGACAGAAAGTGTAGCAGATCTAGCAGCACATTCTAGCAGCCTCTAGCAATCCGAGAGGTTTTCGCCTCTAGCAATGTCAGTGCCCACATTCTGACAGGATGTGGACTGCAACAGAAATCTGGTCCCTTCTCACAGCCAGCGGTGATGCCTTTGACATCATTTCTCCTGGTGTGGCTTCGGGCAGCCCTGCATGGCACACGGAGGTCCGCCCGCTGTGGCCTGGTGACGGTGCGAGTGCCAAACCTGCGCCGGACATCTGGAGCTTCGTGGAAACAAGGTAAGGCAAATTTAGGATTCAAGGAGATCTCATGTTGTGAGTCAGAGAGAGTGCTAAGTAAAGGACCACGTACGTCGTCCGCGTTGCGAGGTGCTTCGAAGGTCCTGCTGGGCACCGGAAGCTCTGGTCATTTCTGGAACGTGAGCTCCGCGTCTCTCTGGCCAAGCGTGCGGAGATGGATGCCAAGGATGCTCTCGACCTTCCCCCGCCTCCTCCGGGATTGCTGGCTTCGCTGAGAAACACTTTCGACGCCGAGATGGTCTCCCTGTCAAGTCAGGCACGTATTCGGGCTGGAACTGGTCAGAGCCTTGCAGACATGTGGAGCCTACATACTGGTGCCTCACTGCCACGGATGCCAGATGCCGTCGTTCATCCTCGCAGTGAGGACGACGTGTGCGCTCTGCTAAAGGCTGCGGCCGCGCATGGTCACAATGATCCCTGCGGCTTCGTGGTGATACCTGTGGCTGGGGGTACGAATGTAACATCGTCGACCTTGTGCCCTTCTAGGGAGGAGGAGTCTCGACCGGTGGTAGCGGTGGATATGCTCGAAATGAAGCGCATGCTCTGGGTCAAGCCAGAAGATGGACTGGCATGCTTTGAAGCCGGCATTACCGGCCAAGCTCTGAACGATGCTTTGTTGCGATGCCCGGCGTGCTAAACTGCTGTAAAATTCTCCGATCGTCGCGTCGGGATTTTGATGACCAGATCTTTTGGCCCCGCTGAGGAGAAGGCCTGACCATGGGCCTGGAACCTCTGTGCTGGGAGCGCTCAACACTGGGTGGCTGGGTGGCGAGTCGCGCCACGGGTCTCAAACACGCCCGTTACGGAGCCCCGGCCGCAATTGATGTTGGGCCTCGGGTGCAGCAGTGTCTGGCTCTACCAGTAGCTGCTTCACCGAGCGTCTACAGGGGTAGCGCACAGTGATGTGGCAGGTGACATCGAGGAGGCGCTGGTAGAGGTGCGATTGATCTCTTTTGAATCCCGACATTGATGTTATTACAGACCAGGTTCCAGGTCTGTGAGGCACCAGGCACAAATATGCTTCCTCTTATATCCTGTGCAGATTCGCGTCGCGACATCATCTGGGTTGCTTTGGCAGCATGGTGGCCACTTGAAGTTCTCCAGCTGCATTTACCCACAGGGCAGTAGCAAGCTTCACAAACTCACAACGCCTTAATAGTCGCTTGTGCTGGTGAGTAAAGATGGAAAAGATGGGGCCAGGCACGAGCAGTTCGATCCCGCATGCCCTGCAAAAGGAGGAGCCTCTCCTTCGTGGCACGGGCTTGCGTTGTCGGGGATTCTGGCGGCAGCTCATGTGTGTAGGCAGAGAATCAGAGTGGCTGAAGATTTACATAAGCATTGCTGAACGATTTGCAGTATTCGCAGTCGGTCCTCGTAAAAACCGCACCAGACGCTGGCAACGACGACCTTACAGTAGATTTGCGACATTGTGTGTTTGCAGCTCGAAAACTGACAGGACATATCTCCAGCGGCGGTCGGAAATCCACCGGTGTGGAACTCTCAGGCAAAGGGCGGATCCAGTTGCCAGCTTTGTAAATTCGTGGCCCGTGCGGGAAGCAGTCACGAGGGCTGCTACTGGGAAGTCAAGGAGGTCTTGGAGTGATTACGGCATCTCTGATGCACGAGTGCAAGTTTTGTTCGCACCAAGTGGAACTGAGCAAAGCGTCAAGCTCGAGCGAGGCTGCAGTCATTCGGGTGCATGCTCTGCCAGAGATGGCAAAGGGCGGAAGCCTTGCTTTCCTGAGCTGGGCGAAGGGAGCGCCTCTCTTAGACCTTAGACTCTTGCACAACGGCCGGGCCGGGAGACGAGGCGATGAAAAAGCACTCTGCTCAGCTGAGCTGAGGCGCGTTTCGCTCGAGACGTTGCTCGCCTGCCCAAGGCACTTAGGCCTGCATCGTGCTGCTGCTCGATCGCAACGACTTCCTCTTGTCTGGACACGTGCTTTTTGTTTCTGCATTCCCCTTGCCCTGCCTCAGGGCTCGCCGATGCCAAGCAAATCGAAATGGCGGAGGCGCTGCACCATGGAGCCACTCGGGCCACAGACAGAAGGTATTGTCGCACGGACGAGGGGAATGTCGGCAAAGGAGCTGACGCAAGGCCTTGGAAGTCCCAGGAAGTGGTCTTCGGCAGCAGTCGGGTCCTGAATACGTCGCAGATTGGGCATGCTCAGGACTCAGTGGGCCGACACTCTTCGTTGCAGCCCCTGCCGCCCGGCCCTTGAAGGGCTTCCAGTAGTATTCGGGTGCACGGAACGCTCGCTTCGTCCAGGAGCCACCAGGTCGCCGCTGAGATCCTCCTCGAAGGCTCTCGCGAAGAAGTGGATACTTGGATTTATGCTTCGATAAGTCGATTGAAATAAAGGTGCAAACAAGGAAAGCATTGGGCCAGGAGAGCATAATGCGTATTAGTCTTGCACGTGAATATATGCGAGGATGCCCAAAAGTGCATGCTGCAGCACGGTTGCACTATTCAGATTTTGGTCTTAACTGCGTGTCACCTTGAAGAAGGTACGATTACCGTCGAGCGGTAAACACGGCATTATCGCCACTCTGACATCTCAGGCATGAACTTGCAGCGATCCATGCTGGCACGTGGGGTGCAGCAGGACCGGTAGAAGCAGGCATGGAAGTCAGGCTCACACTGCGCATGCTGGATCAGCAGGCAAGCTCCTGCACCAGCTGTCGATGACCCTGCCCCACGTTCGTCAACTTGGTCATCCGTCTTAGACGTGCAGAACCACAATGCACATGCTTTTCATGTGCATGTGTCCGCAGCTGCTTTCGCGAGACTCCAGGCATTGGCAATGATGTCTTCATGGACAGCATTGAGATTCAGATTCCTTGGGCATCCCTGGAAGCCACCATTTCAGCTGTGTCGGAGGCAGGGTTGAGCAAGGCTTGAGATGACTCCCAGCATCTCCTGCGCTCTGGTGGCGTGTGTTGCCGCGCAATCCATGTCTGAAGGTTGCAAGGTCTGGGCACCGCGACTTCGATTTTCCAGGAGCTCCATATCTCTCTTTCGGCCTGGGCCTGAATGTCTGAATCTGATCCGATTCCCAAGAACCCGGGTTGGCCGTGAATCGCTTCGAGGCCTGGGGCAGCTTCTTCCCGAAAGGGCAGTCCTCACTGTTCATCTGGCCACTTGTGTAGCAGGCAGGCCTTCCGGTGAAATGGCCTTCCTAGTGTATCACGTCAGATGATGCTACAATGCGAATCTTGATGTTTTGGGCAAGGCCTTGACCCGAGCACTGCACTTCGCGCCTTCAGCTGCTGGAGACATTCGGTGGAAGCTGCGGTGCCTTGGTCAGAAGCATCTTGGAGAGGGGCATGCGGCCCAAACGATAATCCCCGAAGACAGCACAGCCCACCCCGACCACTGCAGGTTGTTCACGAGGGCGATGAAGTATCTGGTCAGAGAGGCAGTCCACCAGGAGGCTGTGTGGCGGCTTTGAGAAGCTTGAAGGCAGCCATAGATCCTGAAGGGATCTTTCCATCGCTTCGACACGGCCAATCGTATTGCCGTGAACAAACGAAGAGACTTGAAGACTTTTAGGTCTATGTACAAAAGCGTGCGCCGTGGCAGTGGTGAGTAAGGCTACGTACTCCTATCTCACCTCGTATACGAAGCCCTCTTGGGCTGCACGGATCTTTCACCACTTCCATGCTTTGCAGTGACCGGTCCCTTCGATTGCAACTCGGAGCAAAAATCAGGAAGGAGGCAACCTAGGTCAAACCTCGAGCAGTCGCAGCGGATTCCCTCCTGATTCATTCTTGTTGCATGTGGTCAACAAAACATCATACACAATCTGGACGACCGATCCGCAGAGCCGGTTTCGGACAATACTCAAAGCAGTAGACTTGACGTCTTGACAGCCCCCTGTTTTCGGACCTTATGATTGATTGGGTTCATCATGCGATGAAGACATGGGGGGGAAGGCGATGTTGCTAAAGCCTCTCATGCGACGGATGGAGAGGGTAGTCTTGTGAGCAGATACGAGGCAAGAAGGAGGGTGGGGCTGGGCGCCTGCTCAATGGTGTGTTTCACGCATGCATGGACTGCGGGATGCTTGCTGACAGGCCGGTCGTTTGTTGGAAGTTGGCCCATTGGCTGTGCCATTCGCTTCGCGAATGTCCCGCCCGGTCACTGGCAGGATGGAATGCCGGATGTGCATCTGGCATAGAATCTGGCCAAAGTGAAGCCAGGCTTTGCTCCCAGAGGTTCAAAGGAAGTGCTGCTCTACTCGTTGCCGTCCCCCTGCCCCCACAGGTTTGTCGTCATTGCCGCCGACGGCTCTCTGCAACATGAGAGCGGCAGCCCCTTGGAAAGAGCGGACCTTGGCTAAGGCTAGGGAAGGGCAAAGGCTTGAAGATGCCACAAACGCTGAGGTCAGCCCCTGTACAGCTCCGAAGGACGGGTCAGGTTTGGATTTCCGTTTTCCCAGGTTTGGATGTGGTGCAATGCAGCAGCAGCTAAAGGACGGTATGTTTTGGACACCAGGTGCTGAAAGCTGACATCCTCAGGCTCGGCAATGTCGACGGCGGTGGTGGACGTGAATGTTGGGAAGCACAGCTCATTGTTTCCACCAATCCTGGCTCATCATATCGTAAGGCAGTAAGGCAGACTCAGGTGGGCAGCACCGCAAGCGCCAGGAAGCTCAGCTCCCTTGGTGCCTCGGCCGGGACTAGAATCAACATGCCCTTCGTTCCTTTGTTCTGCAGCTTTGGTCTTTGAGGTCATGTGCTCTTGCCAGCATCCTAGCAGCGGAAGCAAGCAGCGATGCGTCGATCGATCACCTGTCCCGCACAGCTTCGACAGAAAGCAAAGGTTGGGGGCTGCCTTGGCCCTGGTGAAGTGCACTGTGCGCCTGTCTTCCGACCGTTCATCGGAGACAAAGCCTGCCGAAACTGAGCTACTGAGCTAGCATGCTGCCGAAACACCAGAGCATGAAATGAGAAGACTTTCGATCTCGTTTTTTTCCGGCTCGAGCACTTGCACCTCGCGCGGCATGCTTGAGCCGGCGAGCGACGTGAAAGGTGATGACTTGACTTCGGAAGGCCTTCACTGCGTTTGATTTCGCTGTCGCGATCCGCCATCAGCAATAGGTTTCAGAAAGCCCGTCGTTGCCGCAGGCCAGGAGGTTTCGCTCCTGAAGAGGGTGGGACTTTCGGAGCTGCGCTGAGCCACACTACGCCGGAGCCACTGCCACAGCTGATGTCGGCGTCCCTTCTCAGGTCTTGCACAGCAACACCAGCTTCTGGCAACGAAGCCGAGAGGAGACCACCATCGTGGGACTCGGGGCTGCTTGTACTTCCTCTGCTGGTGCACGCTGGCTGGAGGAAGCTTCAGAAGCAGAGCATTCTTTGGAGGCTGGGGACAGGTACAGCCGTAGCCGCTGCGTAGTTTCGCGATTGTCGGAGGCGCTGCGACGGGAGGCCCAGCTGCGGCAGGCGCGCTGCCAAAGCCAGCATGAGGCTGAGCTGATCAAGTCCACCGCCCTCTCTTCGTTAGTGGCTCCCGTACTATACGTAGCGACGTTGCATGACATTCAGAAAATTAAAAGAAAGCATGGGGGGAAGAGCGAAGCCTCGCGACCCACCCAGGCTGGAGAGCTTGGCCCGTGACGCGAAGGAGGAGCAGGAGCAAGAAAGAGACTGAAAGGGCAACCGTCTCTCTCTGAAATTGAAGACGAATCTTCTGTCTGGAGGTGGCAAGACGTTTGTTGTAATGATTGCATCCGCTCTGCGTTCACATGGTTTTCTTTTGGAGGAGCGGCGGTTGATCTCAGAGAAGGTCGGCCTCAAGCTCAGCTATTTTGGGTGGCACGTTCTTTGACAAAGGGAACTGAGTGAGCGATGGTAGAGGACTTGAAAGCCACGTGAAGCTCTCCAGCATTTGCTGATGTTGTATGAAAGCGACTAGTTGACTAGTTGTATGACAGCGACTAGTGACTAGCACACCTCATGTATCGTCAAATTTCGGAAGATGTCTCGAAGCATCGCAGTAGCGTTCTGTGGACGTTCGCATCGTACGCTCCTGGGCAAACGTCGGAACGAAGAGGACGCGGAGACACGCAGAGACATGCAAAGACAGGCAGAGACGCGCATCCGGGATTGCTGGACGGCTGCAATAATTTTATTTCAACTCCGACGTAAAGCTCGGAAGAGAAGCGGAGAGGCACGATTGAGATTGCGAGGACTAGCTGTGGAGGTCCTTTCCGTGAACCGTCTGCCGCTGACAAGCGGGCTTAGCGTCTACGGTTTACAGAGCTTCTTAAGTTGTAACAGGTAAAATGAAATAGATTTCGATAGATAATCCTAAGCGCCATAAACCCATAAACCCCAAAACCTAAGCCGCAAAATTACAGACTATAGAATGCGTGTAGCAGTGGCATTTAGCACCTCCTGCACTTTTTGGCAGCCGAGTAGCCGCCGCATTCTACGCATGCAAGAAGCAGCTGGA
Organism: Symbiodinium sp. clade A Y106; assembly: GCA_003297005.1. NCBI lineage: Eukaryota > Dinophyceae > Suessiales > Symbiodiniaceae > Symbiodinium > Symbiodinium sp. clade A. The sequence continues at coordinate 39,232 of BGNK01003797.1, read as the reverse complement.
TGAAACAGAGAGTTAGGGCAGCATCTATGTTGCATCTTTTCCTATGTATATGATTGTATATGTCTCTCTGCATATCCAACTGTCTCTCCAGCAAGACTTGGAGTTTCCAGACAGCCCATCCATCCACTCACCTACTTACCCACCCTCCCACACCATCCGCCTACCCACTCGATGTGTTGGTGAAACTCGGCTTTTCAGGTCAGGAGCTCGCGGCCATCCGTGAGGAGATGCGCCGCCGCAGAGCTGCAGGTTGAGAGAGGCCGCATATGTGCTGTCTGCATTCGGCAGAATAGGCGAACCTGGGGCCGTTTTCGCGCTTTGTTGAGGTCGAGGGAGGCCCTTGTGTATGCAAAGCAAATCCACTAGACAAGCTCCATCGTCGCAGGATGGTCTGATGCTCCCACGTGTCTTCTGAACGAACGGTACATGAAGACACCGCATGACACCGCAAACTCCCGTTTTGCTGGAGCATCGGTGCTTTTGAGCCCGGCAGCTGAGGAAAGGAGGCCGCCGAGGATGAGCGGCTCCGTGCCTTGGCCACCAAAGCCGCCGAACCCAACAGAGGGCCAGGGCGGTCTCTGGAGCGCTGCTCTCAGGTCATCTCTACCGCGGCATCCTGGGCCCCGCCTCGGAGTCAGGCGCGGGGGCGCGGGGGCGCGGGGGCGCGGGGGTGGGCGGCCGCCGGACCGCTAAGCCGCTAAAGCGCTGAGCCCTCGCTGCCACTGAGGATCCGCGGCTGTCACACAGCACCTTGGCGCCCAGTTCAGAAGGACCCCCACTTCCGTCGGAGCTGTGACGGGCTTTTTTGTAGCCCGAGGCAGAAGGGTCAATCCGGCCCGCCGGCGTTTACGCCCTTGATAGTATCGGAGACTCGACACGCAAAGGGTAAAGGGTGGCGCTCGTGCCTTGGCGTCATGTTCCCTTGGCCCTTCGGTGTTTTTTTCTATAAGGAGGCTTCGCTCCTCGACTCGGAACCGACCTGGGATGTCGGAGCTGTACCACTGAAAGGCCAGAGCCAGACCCAAACCTACTTTAAGCACAAATTTGGTGTGTCAGAACCCGTAAGAGCCGGGCATGCTCGGAGCTTAGCCATTTGCGCACCTTGGAGGTGATCTGGATCTCCTCTCTGGGAAGGCATCCAGATGGCATGTGAAACCCGGGCTTTGGGGTTGATTTATGGATCCTCTTCGTGACAGAGGACTTTTGGCCTTCGGCTCCGGCAGCTGCAGCGCAAGCTCCGGCAAGTGCGAGCTCAGAATCCCTCAATCTTTCCAAGATGTCCGAAGTGTGAACTTCGCAGCAACCTTGAGGCACGCGCGATCGGCACGGGGGCAAAGCCTCAGGTGCCTCGTTTGAGTGGCAGCCGGCCAAATGGGCCAAATGTATCATACGGTTATGTTCTGGGCATATGTTGAGCCCGCGCAAGTCCCAGCATGCAGGGATGCCTTAGCTGTGAGGGCAAGTGCATGTCCACCAGGCCGAAGTAAAGACATGCGAGATGCAACCAAACTACTACAAGTCTCTTGGAGACAATTCAAGCTGCTGCAATTACTGGGCAATGCAAGGCATCATTGGAGTCCGCTTCCCCGTCGGCGAGTGTCATGCTTCCTTGCGACGCAAAGGTCAACTTGGCTCGGCTGGAACGTTTGGAACGCTGTGGCCTCTGAGTGCTCTGATGCAGGGTTGATCCAGGCCCCAGAGCCGTTTAAATCGGACCTCTCCAAGTGGCGCTAGTAAGTCTGCCTCTGCACGGGAAGGGGAATTTGGTTGGAGCGAGACGCAAGCTGCAGCATTGCGCCGCACCAGGAGTGACAAACGTCACTGGGCGACCGTGTAGAGAGGCAAGCCAACTCCAAGAGGAAAGCCTTTGTTCGCGAGCCCCTTTGCACGGTTTTCTGGTACGAGCACGCCGAAGCGCAGCAGCTTTTTTCAGCTACACTGGTAGTCTGACATGTTTCACTCACCGCAAGTTCAACATTGTGCACTTGCCGGTCAAACGATGGGTCTTGATGCGTATTCAGCCTGTTAGGTTGCCATGCCGAGAGGCTCCTGCACGGCATGGAGCTGTGTGCTTGGGCCATTTGGCTCGGAAGCGTAGGAGGGAAACATGGAACCTTGGGGGAAGTGGGTTTCATGAGCTGTGCACAGCTCTCTCTGACCCTCTAGGGAAGAGTTTTGGCTGCACCTCGGTAGGCTCAGCCGCTGAGCCTTCAGAGAGTATAGAGACAGAGGCTGCCATTGCACCGAAATTTCCGAGGAGAGAAGCCAAGGCGGAGAAGAGAGTCGTCTTGGCTTGTCGTGAGCTGCCCGATCTGTGCAGAGCCTTCAGCTGGGTGTTAGGTGCCAGCTTCCGGCCACGGAGAAGGGGACGAAGTCAGATGCACCGTCGGCCAACAAGTGTTGCTCCCATCCGTACACCCATCCAGGATGTCCCTCGTCTGCACAATTTGTGCCCAGGGCAGGTTCCATGAACAAGTACGATGTCTTGGGCGTCGTGGGCGAAGGGGCCTACGGCGTGGTGTTGAAATGCAAGAACAAGGACTGTTCCTTTTGACTTTTGACGTGCTTCTATGTGTGGCAGGGGCCCGGGAGGTTCACTGGGACAGCTTTGGGGGGAGCATGTGGCGGTGACTGGGACCTCGGCCAGCGCCAGAGAGCTTTGTAGTGTCCTAGCAGTGTTTGCAGTAGCAAGCAAACTGAGAGTCATGCCCGAAAGCACCATGACTTGCAACCACGATCAAAGACGAATCGCTCACCTTCGGTTGCTGCGCCTGCCTGTTACAGGACACCAATGAAGTGGTGGCCATCAAGAAGTGTGCGCCACAGACTTCACGCAGGGCCGGTCAGATCTCGGCGTGAGTCGAAGCACCCCCTGCTTGATCTCAGGTTCAAGGAAAGTGAAGAGGACGAGGTAGTTCGAAAAACCACGTTGAGAGAGGCCTTTGTTGTTGTGCCGTCAAGCAGCATCGTGCATGGCAATGCGATAGGGAATCGGTTCCTTCCATTTTGCTCCAGGTTCTTGTCATGGGATCACATTGGGACGGGTGGAGACGGTGGTGATGCCATTGTACCATGGTCTCGAGGATCTCAGATTGTTTCCAAGAATACTTGCAGGCTACAGGTTTCCCCTTCTTCGCACCCTTCATAGTGAGTTTCTGCAGGAAGCATGCAAGACAGAGCAGAGACAGCTCAATACATTTCATGTGTCTACTGCCTTAGACATTTCGCAAACCCCAAAGACGGAGGGGAGGGTGTTGCCGGAGGTTATTTTCCGCTGTTGCCCTGCTCATCCTGCTCTGCAGGTGAAGATCCTTCGTATAATGCGGCACGAAAACATTGTGCAGCTGAAGGAGGCGAAGCACAGAAGGGAAGAGGAGTGGGAGACTTTCGCGCATCCGGGCCGATTCGAGAACAAGCAGGAATTATCTCAACCAGGGCTGGAAAGCTTGCGAGTGTGTGCAAAACTGCATGCTACGCTGCTACTGGAAGGAACTTGTGTCGCGGGGATTCATCTACTTCACTTGCTGTGAAGCTTCTGTGCGGCAAAGTAGCAGCAGAATGTGGCAGGCCTTTCGACGCAGGGGGAAGCTCTACCTCGTCTTCGAATTCGTGGAGAAAAGCATGCTCGACATTTTAGAGGCCTGTTATGCTGGTTATGTTCTACATGAAGCATAAGCAGCTGCCGATTGACAAGATTTCATTGGAGCACGAAATCGTGCGTGTGTGTGTGTACACCCTGATTCTAAGCTAAGGGTTTCTGGAGTGAGCTCAACGCGAATTCATCAGCAGCAGGGGGGCAGAGGAGGCCCATAGAGCTCTGCCCAACGAAGCTCTCTATGGTGACCTCAGGATACCGGGACTGATCATCCCAGCGTACCTGCATACAGCATGGCAACCAGGCCAAGCCAAAAACCTGGCAAGCCGAGTGAGTTTGCATTGCATTGTTTTCGTCAGTTTTCAGGTTACCGAGGTAANCATGGCAACCAGGCCAAGCCAAAAACCTGGCAAGCCGAGTGAGTTTGCATTGCATTGTTTTCGTCAGTTTTCAGGTTACCGAGGTAAAATCAGCATCGACATCAAGATCTTCCCCAGAAACGCGAGTGGTGGTGTCAAACCTAAACTCCATGTGCGGCCTTGTCGCCACCGGCAACAATCGCTCCTGCGAACTGCCAGGGTACGTTGTGCGGCCCAAAAACAGTACCATAACAAGTCATACTCCTTCGGGACAGACTAATGGAGAGTACCGCACTTGATGGTGGCCAACCCCTTAGGTGATCGGCCTGATCGCTCCTACGGGGCCAGCTGTTGAATGGTGCCCCGATTCTCTCAGGCGATGGGCTATCGTGACCCACGGGTCCTCAAGAGGCTCTAGCAGCCACATGGTGCTCAATCGGAGCGTTGATATATGAGCGTTGAACAGTGTCAGCTCATGGGATCTGGCAGCATCTCGGCTTCCGATTGCACGCTTAGCTTCGTTTTTTTGCAGTCATGGAGTCCGGTGCTGTTCAATTGCAGGACCTTTTTGAGATCATGGACACCTGGCAAACCACAGGAGTGTGACTGCAGGATGTGGTACAAGGAGAATACAGGACATCTGTTTGCACATGTGCGTCAGATTCTTCCGGTTGAGTGTTATGTTCATCCTCTCTCTCTCTGTCTCTCTCTCTCTCTCTCTCTCTCTCTCTCTTCAGGACAGGTTTCATACCCCTCTCAGGAGGGGTGTGTGTGTGTGTACACCCTGATTCTAAGCTAAGGGTTTCTGGAGTGAGCTCAGCGCGAATTTATCAGCAGGGGGGCAGAGGAGGCCCATAGAGCTCTGCCCAACGAAGCTCTCTATGGTGACCTCAGGATACTGGGACTGATCATCCCAGCGTACCTGCATACAGCATGGCAACCAGGCCAAGCCAAAAACCTGGCAAGCCGAGTGAGTTTGCATTGCATTGTTTTCGTCAGTTTTCAGGTTACCGAGGTAANCATGGCAACCAGGCCAAGCCAAAAACCTGGCAAGCCGAGTGAGTTTGCATTGCATTGTTTTCGTCAGTTTTCAGGTTACCGAGGTAAAATCAGCATCGACATCAAGATCTTCCCCAGAAGCGCGAGTGGTGGTGTCAAACCTAACCTCCGTGTGTGTGAAAGCCCTGATCATTCGCTAAGGGTCCTTGGGTCGCATTTCGCAATTGTTTCGTACAGCAGCAAGGGGGTATGCTTGTGTACACGATGTATTTGCATATGGAAGAGCGAGCATGTGCCTGTGCATGTGTGTATGCATGGATTGACGGACGTGGGGAGACTAAAGTTGGATGGATTGGACGGATGCGCGGATGGATGGACGGACTGACGGACGGACGGACGGAGGGATGGATGGATGGATGGATGGATGGATGGAGGCATACTTTGATATGTACATACCGACTTGCATGCACACACACACACACTCTCTCTCTCTCTCACATCCACGGTTCTCTGAGGATGTAGACTGCAGCACTGAAGTAGCATGGAAGATGGCATCGAAAGTCTAGATGAAAGCATCATTCTCCGAGAGATGTTCGCTTGCAGGCACCATGTGCACGAAGTGGGTACTTCATGCAAGTACAAGTTTTTGGTGAATCTGCGAGCCCTCGTGCAAGAGGCTAATCCAAATGGCGTGGACACAGAAACGGTTCGTGCATCTCGGGAGAATCAAGCTTGCATTGCTTCACGCAAGGTTGACTTTGGTAGCTGCGTGCCCCATGCCAAGCAAGCTTTCGCCAATTCCAAGGTCCTTACTTGTCAATTGGTTGGGAGCCACAGGATGCTCACATTTTCACTGCTTCACCTTGGCTGTTCGGGGTGCAGACTTGGCTGAGGCTCGTGCCATTGAGTACTGTCATCGGCATGATGCGGGGGTCCTCAGCCTGAGGGTCCCCTCAGTGCTCGCCGGAGTTCTGCACTGCATTCGGTGTGAGGTCATTCACCGCGACATCAAGCCAGAAAACTTGTTGAGTCGCAGTCTCAGATGGATTTCAAAGTGAACATGAAGGTAGAGTTGTCGGGGCCACGGCCTTGCATGGCCTCACATCCTTTCTTCTGCGTCGCTGCTTTGCAGACCAGCTGTGCTGCAGCAGAAGTTCAGGTCATCCAGTGCTGCACTACAATCACTGCCATCCATGTGCGCGATATACTTTCCCTACAAACCACCTCCAGGAGGTGGTCTTCTGCTAACTTCTCTGCCCGGAAGCAGCATTGAAATGTCCAGACTCCGCATCCCTCTGCACCATGCGATCGGTGATGTCTTGAGAGTCGAAGGCTTCCACTACGTTGAATCTTCGACGGTCGTCTCACACTCCTGTCACTGCCGCCCTGCCGAGTCAACCCTGCGGATAATGCACTGCGGCTTTGCGACTTCGGGTTCGCCCGGACAATGAGCCCACATCTCAGACATTGTCTGATAGCTTGCACGCTTCTTCGAATGTGGTGTTCTTGTGATTACTTCCTGAGCGGAGCTTCCATGTGCCAGCGCGGATCTAGGCGCGGATACTCCACTCACAGCCAGCCGCTCAGAGTGCTAGCCCTTTTGTTTCTGGCAGATCTGCGCCGTCGTCGGCTGTACTGATTGCAAAGCCAGCTTGCAGTTTAGATTCGCAGTGCCTGTATGCCTGTTTCCCAAAAGATCGCCTCAGGATTACGTTGCAACTCGGTGGTACCGTGCACCAGAGCTCCTTCTAGGTTTCACACATTATGGAAAGGACCCGCAACAGCGCCTCATCGGGCGTTCCTTGTTGTCACAAGTTTTCATTTTCCTGAGCTCAGCACGGTTGATGGCCAGCTAAATATGTCGTCTTCACGGCCGTGAGAGCAAAGTCTTCCCGTCTCTCGTCTTGCAAGTGGCCAACCTGGAAGGATGTAGATATTTGGGCCGTTGGCTGCATCATGGGCGGCTGCCTGAGAATCCAGCAACATCCTGTTGGGAAGGCAGAGGTCTCATTTGGTAAACCCAAGGTGAACTCACTGATGGCCAACCGCTTTTCGCCGGTGAGTCAGAGGCAAGTTTGGACGGTTGGCAAGTTCACCCTGACCCACAGAATGGCATGCATACTTGCTTACATGCACACATGCACGCATGCACTCAAGCATGCACACGTGCATCCGTATTTTGGCCGTGGAACAACACATTGCAATGTCATGCCAGGAAAAATGGTTCATGGGAGTCGACATCCATGAGCCATGTACGTGCAGTCTTGCTTGTTGCCGTTTGCAAGAAGTTGATTGTTTGTTTGTTATCCACCATGATGTGGAGCTACTTAAAGCATATGTATGGCATAATAAAAACATAGATAGACACACACGTGTCTATCCTTCTGTCTAATCTGAGTTAATCTAACCTCATCTAACCTAGTCTGACCTCCTCTAATCTAACATTATCTCATCTCGTCCTTCCCATCCCTAGCAGATAGATTTAGATAGATAGACGCACTAGGTAGATTCTACCTATTGTGTCTATCGTTTCTATCTATCTATCTATCTATCTGTTGATCTTCCTATCTACAGAGCGGAATGCAGAGCAACACAGTGCAATGTCATGCCATGATATGTTATACATATCCACATCCGTCAGTCATGCATCCATGTGCATCTGTCAGGTCGATCAGCTCTTTGTTATCCAGAAAGCTGGCAGCCAAGAGCGCAGAGAGCGACTATGCAGCTTATGTTTCTTTTTACATGTACAAAGTCGGACACGGTTAGTAGATGTTAGTAGTACAGTAGTTGCAGTAGTCCCGGCGGCCTTCAACGTGGCAACCAGAACGTAAGAACGAAAGGACAGCTCAAGTACATGACAAGAGAGTCATATACACATGCTTTCGGTGTCAGCTTTGCTGTGTTGTCACTCAAAAACACGAGAATATGTTCAAGGATCCAGTATTCAACAGCATCTCAGCCAGCCGGGCAGTCGTAAACTAGTATGCCACTGATAGAACACTATCAGCATAGTTTAAAGTTGCAGTCATAGCGCACTAGACAATGCTCTGGCGCTGTCTATAACCCCGCAGTCTAGGCAGAGACAAGTATGTTGATGCAAGCCTGTAAGAACACAAGTTATACGAATCTACCATGGCGTCTGGAGGTTACAGCCTGCCGGTAGCATTAGTACAGCCATGTATTGGCAACTGAGTATTGGAATCAGATGCTTTCAGAAGCAGGTGCAGTGTCAACGTGTTGGGGCCCCCCGCTTAGGTGCTGGGCCCACTGACCCCAGAACACATGGAGATGTTCCTCAGAAATCCTCGTTTCCTGGGCATTCAGGCAGGATGGCCAGAGGGTTTTCGACTCGCCTCTGGGTTGGAACGCCTGCAAAGCTGGGAAGCTGTGTTCGAACATATGTGCCTTCTGTCTTGGAGAACCGCTCTCGTATCGCCCGGGCCTGCCAGTTCCCGGACGTGAGCCGTCCAGAGACGCTGGAGAAGCGTTACTTGAGACGGATGCCGAAGCTGCAGATGCAGCTGCTGAAGGCCTGAAGGATGACTCACCCGTTTAGACACAAGCTTCGCCTTCTTTGCCCTCGGAGGGCATCCTGGTGATGGAGCCCCGGCGGCGCCTCAGCGCTCGGGAGATGCTTCGGATGCCTTGGTTTGAGGCCGTGGAGTCTTGCATGCATGGCATATGCATGGCATATGCATTGCATGTCAGACTCTGTCAGACAATCCGGCTTTGCTGCAGGGCATCAAGCTTCCAAGATCACTGCGGCCGCCTTCACAGACGCAGTCGCGTGGCATGAGGCGAGGGCTGTGACAACATATTTGCCAGAAGTTCGAAAGGCAGACAGGAAAATCAGCGCTGCATGATTGCAGTGATCAGCAGACACGAGGCCGGAATCGAGCGGCTCCGCCAGGAGCTTAGGTCTGGGGCAACTCCCATGCACTCTAGTGATCGCAGACTTCGATACTCTCAAGTCGGCATATCCTGAGCCCGGGAAAATCTTCTGGTATCAAGCAACCCAAGGTCGTGCTGAATACCGTCGAGACCATCAAATTGAAATCCGACTACTGAACTTAGTATCAAATCTGGTTAGAGCCCGACCAAGTCCACTATCGAGAACCCCAATTCAAATCTGCATGAACGATGTGCTGTGCAAGAGTCTTGCCTACAGCAATGCATTTGACGCCAAAAATGGAACTACGTGTCAATCTGAAAAGTGCTGTTTCGCCTTGTTGGTAGCTCTTTGGGGTGGATCGGGATCGCACTCGGCTGCGACTACTTTTCCGTTTGCTGGTGCTTTCTCCAGTTTTCATTTGTCAGTTGTCCTCTTCTTGCAACGAGTCCGTAGCATGGAAATTGGTGAATGTGGACATGTAGGACTCTAGGATGCCTTTGCCACTGTTCGGATGGTGCCCAGGTGCCGGCAGTGACGACAGCGCAAGCTGAGCGGTCCTTGCCTGAACGGACGCCGGCGGCAGAACGGACGCTGGCCGAACGGATGCCAGCCGAGCGGATCCCGGCTGAGCGCACGCCGGCCGAGCGCA
>BGNK01003797.1:385-29656 GCA_003297005.1 Symbiodinium sp. clade A Y106 | reverse complement strand
GCCCGGCGAGCGGATGCCCGCCGAGTGGATGCCCGGCGAGCGGATGCCCGCTGAGCGCATGCCCCCCGCAGAGCGCATGCAAGCCGAGCGGATGCCTGGTGAGCGCTCAACACAGGCAGCGCGGCCGGCGCAGGCATCGGAGCAGACCGTGTGTTGCTTTGGATTGCTCGTTTGCTTGGCTTGGGTCGGTGGGCTGCCAGCTTGCAAATTCAGGTGTCATTAAGGTGGCGGGGTATGTCGCGAGCTGTTTAGTGAGGTGCCACCGACAACGGGCCCGCGTGCTTTCGAGACCGTCCCAATGATGCAGCCTCCGCCCCAAGAGGCGGGACTGTTGGCTGCGATCCCGTGCAGGCACGATTCAAACGCTCCCACTGCAAGCAAGGCATCAGCGACTCCATCTTGGCATTACGAGCAGCAGATGCGTCTGGAGCAACTGCTTTCCCAGCTCATGCCGGCTGCTGAAAAATATCGTACTTGTGCTTTGCGGGTGTCCAAGCTCTCTGAAGGGTTGGTGCTTGATGCCCCAAGGCAGCAAGGGGAAGGTGGTGCAGCTGGCGCTGGAAGTTCTAGCTTTCCACCTGGGCCGTGAGCTGAGGCCCTGCGAGGCGACGCAATGTGTCGATTTGGACAGCAGTGTCACAGTCCGTTCTGCTTATCACGGGCGCTGAGGCGGCACCCGCACCAACCGCTTCAGCAGCAGCCGCATCAGTCTCACCAGCCCGTCCCTGGTGATCGCAGGAGCATCGTCTATGTATGCAAACCTTCGGACAGGAGGGTCGTTGATTNGGCTCTTTCCCAACCGTCTGCAGAGACCTACCAGGAGGCAATGGCACATCCCGAAGAAGCGCCTACCAGCGACTACGGGCGACGGCCTCGACCGCAAGCTTCCTGTGTGGATCCACGGGCACGCGCGAGACGCGTGTGTGCGTTGCTCTTGCTTGGGTGGAAGAAGAAGCAGTTATCGCTAGGGCCCGCAAGAAGAAGAAGCTGTCACTAAGCAATTCAATGAGCTATCAGCTACGGCCTATATCCGGAGAGAATGCTCAAGAAGCGACAGAATTCCCCAATGCTTCTGATCGGCGTCGTGGCTCAGCTGGTCAAAAAGTGGTCCTAATTCCGGAAAGAGTTTGATGCCGTAGTGGCGTAGTGACGCGACGGAGACTTCGAACATGTGTGTGTGTGTACATGTTCATATGTACAGGTACCCGTGCAGGTGTATATGAGAAGATGAGACGTATATAGCTACATGACTGGGCGTTGAAGTTTGCTGACACCTGAATCAACCCTTGGGGCCTGGGAAAATGGCTGCATAGGCGACTCGGCTCTGCCAGGGTGTTGGGCAGGACATGGCAGGCCCCCAACTCCTCTGCACATGGAGACTGCTTGCTGACGGGCAGGAGTGCGAAGTTCGGGCGTGATGTGTTGAGTGATGGGTCGGGGAGTCGCCATGCATTGCACCGTCGACAGTGCGCAGTACTTCCACGAGAGCAGGTCTGAACATCGGGGTGCACACGTGTGTTGGGGGCAGCGTCCCTTCAAGAGCCGGGACAAGCAGCCTCGCAAGTAAGGCACCATTCGATTCTTACCTTTGATTGTAACACAGTGTTCCTGCAGAGATTCCAGATGTGGGCGAGCATGGAAGCTTCAGGGCAGGGTTTCTAGATGGAGATGCCGAGGCGGCACCCGCACCAACCGCTTCAGCAGCAGCCGCATCAGTCTCACCAGCCCGTCCCTGGTGATCGCAGGAGCATCGTCTATGTATGCAAACCTTCGGACAGGAGGGTCGTTGATTNGAGGCGGCACCCGCACCAACCGCTTCAGCAGCAGCCGCATCAGTCTCACCAGCCCGTCCCTGGTGATCGCAGGAGCATCGTCTATGTATGCAAACCTTCGGACAGGAGGGTCGTTGATTCTGGATGAGTGAATGCTAAGGCTAAGGTTGCATCAGGAGTCCTTGAGCCAAGAAAGCAAGACGTTGGGAGATATGGGAAGTCAAGCGGAGGTCATCGACAACGACGATACATGCAGCACGTTTTTCTGATGCAGCATTGTCTGCTAACGACAAGCATCGAGAAGCCAACCAGTCAGTAGTGGCTGATGTCTTTGAAGTTCAACCTGATCAGCAGGACGCACCAGTACAGGCTGCCGTGGGAAGCCGACACCTTAGAAGATGCCTTGGTTTTACTTGCTAAGATCAGCCTTCAAGAACCGGCTCTTTCCCAACCGTCTGCAGAGACCTACCAGGAGGCAATGGCACATCCCGAAGAAGCGCCTACCAGCGACTACGGGCGACGGCCTCGACCGCAAGCTTCCTGTGTGGATCCACGGGNGGCTCTTTCCCAACCGTCTGCAGAGACCTACCAGGAGGCAATGGCACATCCCGAAGAAGCGCCTACCAGCGACTACGGGCGACGGCCTCGACCGCAAGCTTCCTGTGTGGATCCACGGGTCGCCAAGTCCATTGACCCCTGTGCATGAACATGTTGAAGGCCGCCACCGCCCCAGTACACAAGCGATGTCGGGGAGGACAAGAGCCGCACCGACCTGTCGAATTAGACATGGTCACAGTGGATCACCTCCAACGCATGAAATCTGAACCTCTCTCAACCCTGAACCAAGCTGATGGAACCTTCCGAGACCAGGAACGCTTTGAGTTTTGTTGCCGGTGCCAGGCCTGGCGGATGGCCGTCGCTCGCGGCAAAATCGACGCCAGGCACAGGAGGACTGCAGTGGCGGATTTGGCCTCCAAAAATGGGGATCTCCAACGTCCGAACGAGTCTGGCATGTGCAGGACTGGATGGATCGGCAGCCAGGCGCAAGGGGTGGGGTCGTGGGGCCGCGGGGCCTTGTTGTAGGCCTTCGAGAAGTTGGCATTGTACAGGCATCAGTTCTTGCCAGATCATCTGTGTTGACGCCTTAAGAGGCCCCGATACTCGTGGGACACCAAGTGCTGCAGAGCGAGAACGACCCGAGCTTAGACCATGTGCTGCAGCAAAGGTGCTGCCAGGAGTATCCAGGAGTCTTAGTTAGCAGAACCCTTGCCCATTTCTGTTTCGGGTAATAATACCACCAGTCAACCCATTAGAAGATTATTCCTATACCCCCCCTACACCCCACCAACTATATCATCACTACTACCCCATTACCAATACCAGTATAGGAATAACCGATTACCTCATCCATATAAGAGGATTATTCCTATACTCCCTAACACTTCCCCCAAACATCATCACTACTTCCCCATTACCACGACCAGGATAGGAATAACCAATTGCCCCATCCATATTCCCTAAGGTGGTATTATTATCCCAAAATGGGCAAAGGTTCCCTCATAGATTTTACTAGGTTTAGGGTTAAAGGGTGCAGGACATCAGCTCCACTGTGACGCAGCACAGACACTGTTCAAGCTTCAGGCAGTCACGCCAAGGAGGTCCTGTTCTGCAGTCACAGCACGATGTTATGCATCGGAAAAGCCTGTGTCAAAACAGTAGTTGGGCTATTATCTAGGACGCTTGTTGCGGCGGAGTCTCGACATGGCGCATGCTGTCTCTTCCAGCGACCGCCCTGCCAAGCTTGCTAGGACAGTTGCGACAGACTGGGCAGCCGAATGGGCAGAAGCGAAAATGCGTTATGAAAGCGCCGAGAAAGCGCTGGACGCGGCACTTAAACAAGAACCTCGAGACAGCGACGTCATTCAGTTCTTGATGCAGAGGATGCAGAACGCGCAAAAGGACAAAGAGTTGCTGCTGCAAAGATCGCAGCCGTCAGAGGCACAATGAGTTGTGCAAATGTTTGTTTTTTCAGGTTTCCTCTCTCTACTTAGTCCCCTTAATTAGTCCACGCTAGGAGGTTTGGTCCTTGCTAGGTTCTTTGCTTGGTTAGTTTGGTGGTTTTTGGGGTGTGGTTCTTAGCGCTGTAATCGTTGCCTTTGTTTTTCCGTTTCCAGGAAGTCTCCGTGCTGCAGAGAATTCACGAAGACCTCACAGAGGTGAAAGCAAAGGTGGATGCGACTTGCGCGCTCCAGATGAAAATGGCGACAGTTTCTGCAGTCACGGAAAGCGCAGCGGCTACGCAGACGCGAGGCACTGACTGGCACAGAAAAGTTGTGGGCTATTTCAACTTCCATCAATGCATGGTGTTGTCGCAGTTGTTTCCTCATGAGCGGGTTCCTCCGAGCTGGTTTAAAGAACAAGGTGCAGGTGACGACTTCCGCAGAGCACAAGGTCCGTTCCCCGCAGTTGCCGAGCACATCATCCCCAAAGGAGATTTCAGCGTGGGCAAGGCATGGCAGGTGGATGTCCATGAGGAATGCAACGGTCTGCTCTTGTTACGGTAGTTACGCCATCTTGAGCGAAAGTATCAAGCGGGCAAATGGAGCATGTTGCCTGTGCCAGATGGTCCCAGCAAAGGCATGTTTGAAATTTTTGTGTCGCAAGAGATTTGTGAGGACATAATCATGTATTACCCCATCGTTGGGGAACCGACCCATCGCGTCAAAGTGGGCGGCAAACCGTTGAAATTCAAGAGCCTGCACGGACGGAAACTTGAGATCATAGACAAGTACCAGGCAAATCCATCGCTTCGTTCTTTGTTCTTGAAGGCTGAAATGGCGCATCGGGTAGACAGGACGCTCCCTGACCCCTCGGAACGTCTAGAGGCATATCAAGTGCGGAAAGATGAACCAGCCGAACTGGCGCATATGGCAACAGTCAGTGCCTGACAGGTCTTTGCCTGTTGTGCAGGAGGTGCATGACGACTAATCCGTGACGAGTGCTCTTTCTGAGGAGAAAATGTGACATCAACCGCAGCTTTTTGTTTCCGAAAGCAACCCCCTAACCCGACCCGCGTGTATGTTCCTGCAAAAGGACTTGTACAAAAGAACAGTAATACAGAATACTGAACAAAGAAAGGCAAACAGTTGACTACTTAGGGGTATGGCTCTTCTGGCATCGATCTTGGCACAAAACAACACAACAAAAAAGTAACACTTTTGTTATTCAATCAAAATCATTAGTTTTTAGGTAGTCTTCGGAGATTGTAGGAATGCTTCTTTGTGTTTTCAACCATTGCTGTTTCGGTTTATACGGAAAACGTGCGTCCAGAAACTTTTCCCATGAATATCCGTCGTTGTATTCAACTCGTGACATCATTTGATTTACTATTGATGATGTATTATTTGAATACATTATGTGTTCAATACTGTTGTGTTCTTGTCTGTTTTCAATATAGTCACAAATTTTCTTTATAATATTGGACATTGGTTCAACACAGGAATGTATGTAATCAAGAAACCGTTTTTTAGTATCCGATCGTTTTTGAATGTTTTGTCGTATTCTGCTATTGCTGTGTTCCGCAATTTGGTATAATATATTTCTATACTATGTCTACCATTCCAAAATGAATTATAACAGTTCTTGATTTCATTATGGGTTTTTGGTTGTAATTGCTGGTATCTCCATTGTCTCCATTTAGTATATGGTTTAGCATCCTCGGGGCGAAGCCGTGACTAATTATATTATTAGTTGAAATAATATTATTAATCACCTATTTCAAAGCGCTGTTCAAAGTTAATGTAAAACATGTTATTCACATCTTTAGCATTTGTGTTTATATAAAAGAACGAGTAAGGTGCAAAATTCACCGCTTGTTGATACATGTCATAAAGTGTTCGCTTGTCTACAAGGGCNTGTCTACAAGGGCACTATTCTCTTCTAAGAAACTATTTACCTCGTTCATGTTCTTCAGTCTGAATATGAAAAGTGCTGAGGCATTAAGTCTTATTATAGGGGCAAGGACATTATATTTTTGTGTTGATAAAATACATGAGGTGGCATTATGTCTTCCACGTGTGAACAATCCATGCAAGATATTGGAGTATCTCACGAATTTAGGGTCATCGGCGAAGTCGTCCACCACTATCAAAATACTAAACAATTCTTTTTGCTTATTCTTCTTCTGGAAGTCTATTACCTTGTGTTGTGTTTCTATTATATGCTTTAATGCAATTGGATCGTATTCTTCATAATATACTTTTTCCTTTTCGGTATCCACTTTCATTACGTCAGTNATTACCTTGTGTTGTGTTTCTATTATATGCTTTAATGCAATTGGATCGTATTCTTCATAATATACTTTTTCCTTTTCGGTATCCACTTTCATTACGTCAGTAATATATTTCTTGACTGCCCTCCATGTGTCATCAACATGAACACTAGGGCTAATAAAGTGTATATTCTTTCAAAAGAACCTCGGTAAATCTTTAGTATTAGATTTTGTATTAAAACAGATTTGCCACCCGTTGAAGAGGCAACACATAACATTCTTGCAGGTAGACATGGCATCATCTCGTATTTACTATTCTTATAATTGTATTTGGGTATGTCTATAGGTTCTACTTTAGGAATATCTTCTAACATTAATACTAGTTAGAAATTATATGATTTAAATATATATATATATGGATAAATATATAGAAGTAATAAATGAGATAGAGAAATTTGATGAAATAATAAAAACTCCAAGATACAGAATGTGTTGTCATAGTTTCTTGGAATTTCTTAAGGCATTTTGCTATTATATTAAAAATGTTAAAAAATGTAAATAATATATATATATGGATTGTTTGTTTCCTAAGAAAAAAACAAAGAAAGTAAAACAGATTGGCTGGCGGAAAGAAGAAATATTAGAATGTATAACGCCAGATTAAGCGCTATTATAGATGAACTAGAGGATCATTATCATTATGAAGAATATAAGAAGCGATTTAAATTGTTGTTTGAGTTTTATCAGCTGGAAGAATTGCTAAAATAATGTTGTAAAGAGTGATTTACTTATAGTAGCGACAGCGCCCCACATACAGCATTTCTCCCATTTCCCCAGTGTGCCTTCCATAAGCATGTCAAAAGAACATGGTAATGGTTAATTAGTTTTCAAACAATGTTTATCATAATTAATGAATTATGATTGTTATTGTAAAAATAATTTTCTATGATAATATATGCTGATAAGATAACCATGGATTTTAATAATGAGTATCATCCTCCTCATTGCGAAAGGCAGTGTGTTAATGTAAAGAATGGAAGACTTCAGTGCATTTCAAAAGATATTATTATTGTAAAACGGCTAGGTATTTAATGCAGTATAGAACCATGGTTACTTGTTGTGAATGTCTTGATGGAATGAAAGCATACAATGATAAACGGAAAAGTGAATTAAAAGGATAGTGTCCTTTATATATAACATGGAGGGTTCAAAAATCAAATGCTCAAGGTGTCACAGAAAAAAGACAGTTGAAGAATTCGGATACAGCAACAATAACAAATTATTTGCAAACTGTATTCAATGCAGAGAGAAGAGGAAAGAGTATAATCGTAAATACAAAAAGCCAGACGACGAGCCGTCAGAAATTGTTACTGTGTTTAACCATACACGACAATTATTGCTTAATGATGAACTTCTTGAGAATTATTTTCTGATATTCAGCAAGCAGGATAATAAGGTCATAATTGAAATTCCTATGAACGATGAGGTAAAGGATATCAGCAGTAAGCAACCAGTGCAAACCAGCGAAAACAATTCGTTCTCTAAACTATATCGGATAATGCATTCATAAGTATACTATAAACATACTGTATAAGAGGCATTGCATTATGAGTATATCATGAGTATAACCTTTGAAACTAAACCTAGTAAAATCTATGAGAGAACCTTTGCCCACTTTGGGATGATAAAACCACCTTAGATATATTGGGTGAGGTGTAGGGGGGGGTATAGGAATAATCGTCTAATGGGTTGACTGGTGGTATTATTACCCAAAATGGGCAAGGGTTCTGCTAACTGTGTTCGGGGTGCAGTGCAGCTTTTTGGTTCTCTTCCGCTACAGCGCTTCTATGCTTTTTCTTTTTGTCTTCCGTTTGTCGGTTTTGCTCGAAAGGCTCCGGCCCCTTCTTCGGCGCTGGCAGCATGAGTGCCACTTCCAAGGAAGCGGTTACCGCTTATGTCCAGGGAGGGAGACCTGAGAGTCCAGGAAGGCTTGAAGCTTGCTCCAAGACACCCGGGTTGGGTGGCAAATCTGCAACTTGTGCAGGGCAGCAGGGCTGTGGCCCCTCAGCACGGGCCGAGCGGTGTGTATTCAACGGGTGGCTTTCTGAGCTGTCAGGGATTCGTAATAAGACCTTCGCTTCCCGCTGTGGACCGCCCCGAGGCCACAGCCACGCCGCGTTTGGGCATGGCACTTCAAGCCTTCTTGGAGGCACTGGAAGGGAAGAATTGCTAATTTGTGGTGCATGTGGTGCCATGCTGCAAACTGAACCCAGGTGGCTCTGCCAGCGGCTGCAGTGGAGGGGTGGGCCTCTGCCTGGCTCCGGGAGCAGGACTGCACAGAGTCTTCATGTGTGCGTCATTCGCTGCGTTGCCATGTGCAGGAGTTGGCTCCATGGGTGGAGGTTCAGGTTGCAGTGGAGGCTTGGCACATCCCGGAGGCTGAGCCCTTGGTGACATTGCGGTCGCTCGAACTGCGCCTCGCCTTGACTGCCAGGTGCGGCAGTGCGGGCTGCAGAGAAGCATGTGTCCGCTGGAACTGGCGGTTCGGAGGACTCGCTGTCATTGCCACCCACGGAAGTTAGGTGCATGGTGAGGTGCATCGCTGCTGCAGGAGTGGCCCTCAACTCAAGCCAGGAATGTTCGTGCACTCCGGGAGAACGACTACGAAGACGAGAAGGCTGAAGCTGTTATTGGGCTTTTCTTGGCCGTTGCGGCGTAACAGCAGTGTAGCGATTGGCAGGCAGTGTGGGCCCAAGGTTGCGCACTGCCTCTCATGAGCCTCGGCGGCGGGGGATGCAATTGGGTTGGTTTCTTCTCAGCTCACTGGTCAACTTGCTGATTAGGAGCAGTCAGAGCCCCTTGTCGTTTCATAAGTCTCATATAGAGTGCATGCCGCACTTCGGCGGAAGAGCAATTCAACAGCTCCCTCATAGCTTGCCAGGAAGCTGCTTGCCCTAGTACGTATGCCTGCTTGCCAAGGAAAAAGGCAGGCCGAAACCAGGCTCCGCTTGGCCAGCACCTCATGCTTGATTTCCGTCCCATAGGACAGATTTCACAGCGAGTGTCGGCCGTCGGCAGGTGAGTATCGAATTCCGAACTTTGACGGTGTCGATGTGATCATGATTTTGTCTGACCGTTTAGCTGCGCCGATCGAGACCAGATGTCGCCTAGGTATATCTAGGCACTTGTGGTTTCGGCCCAGAGTGCTCAGAGTATCTCGTCTCTTCCAAGAAGGGATGCAGGACAGCGAAATCAGGAAAGCCTTCTTCCGACCTGACTTGTGCGCGCCAGTTCCCACCAGTTCCGAGCAGTGGCCCATCAGATGACTGCTTGGCTACAACACAACACTGCTGCACTTTGCTGAGGTTGTGCCCAGCGTGCCACGGACCTCTACCATGGACACTGAGGCGTCTTGCGACGCAGCGCAGAAACTGTAGAACTGTGGAAGTCAGGGCACCGCTTTGGAAGAGCGTACTGTGCAAATTAGTACAGGGCTTGCATGTGGGTTGGGGACAGGAATGTAGTTCGTCTTGCGCGCCTTCTAAGCAAAGGCTTTGGCGTCGTTTCAATCCTGGGCACAAGATGTGCACGCGGAAGTCTTTGCATGTTGAGAGTTTGAGAAGAAACAGAGTTGTGCTGCAAACCACTGACCTGCTTGAGCCGTGTCTTCACTCGCTGGCCTTGTCATTGTGCAAACCGGCGCGGCTCAAGCTTGCAAGCTGCAAAGCGGAGATTGGAGTGTCGCGCTTTGAGGCCCGTGCTGGGTGTATACACTCTTCCATTCAGTGCATTGAACGTGGAACCCTCGGTCGTTGCTCGTCAGTAGCTAACGTGTGCGATGTATTTTCGCACTTGCAATGATGACGGCTGAGCTGTTTCAGCTCAGATGCACACTGCCGTAATTGACGAAAGGGCATGTGATTGATTGTTGCTGTAGGCAAATTTGGGCATCCTGGTATGCTGCTAAGACCATCGTCACTCACCACCACCATCGCCGCCGTCGTCGCCGCCACAAGCACAACACACCACAACCACCGGAGCATGTCGATGCGAACTCTGCTGTGTGAATTAATAACCAATGTATGTCGAGCAGAAACTACCGGAAATTCCTGTACATCAAGCACACACTATCTCCGAGGCTCGCTGCCAGCCGTCGCCGTCATCTTCGTATTATTCCTAATCATCTTGCTTACGAGCAGTTGCTGCTGTAATCTTTGTTGGGATCTCCCGCCGCGGCGAAGGCGAAGCCATGCCTGCTGGCTTCGACTACTCGAAGTGCCTTGCGGCAAGTTTCTAGTGGAGTGGTTCCGGAAGTTGAGTTGTGACATCATCGTGGCCTTATCATCGTGGCCTTTCCAGTGATTCTACGCACCAGCACGGAGGACCTGGAGCAGCATGGTAGCGGTATCCGCTCCTTGGGTCGAAGGTGGGACAAGATCGAACTATCGGATGATGAGGACGATGCAGCGGGCTTGGTTGCATGCTTTGGGGGGAGTGGCTGTGCATCTGTTGCTACTCAATGATTCAGTCGCAGGTGGCCAAAGCAGCCAGTGTTGTCCATGTTAGGAGAAGTCCTGAGGTCCACCCCAACATCGACAAAGCCTCGTGGTCCTGCGCACAGCTTCTCACAGCTTTGGCATCTGCACGCTCATACTGTTCGAAGAACGCCTCAAAGTTTACCCGCCGAAGAAATGGCACCTTCACTGTTACGAGTTAGTCATGCTGCCTGCAACCGGGTGTGGGACCACTTCTGCTTGCGACTCGAAGCTATGTACTGACGGGGCCTACAACTAGGTTTGGATGTGGTGCGTCTTCTTAAACTCTGAGGGCCGTGCTACTGCCACTGCCACTGCCACTGCCACTGCCACTGCCACTGCCACTGCCACTGCCACTGCCACTGCTACTGCTACTGCTACTGCTACTGCTACTGCTGCTGCTGCTACTACTACTACTACTGCTACTACTGCTCCTGCTCCTCCTATCTCTACTCCTCCCACTCCTCCCACTCCTCCCACTCCTCCTACTCCTCCTACTCCTCCTACTCCTCCTACTCCTCCTACTCCTCCTACTCCTACTACTCCTACTACTCCTACTACTCCTACCACTCCTACTACTACTACTCCTACTACTCCTCTACTACTCCTACTACTCCTACTACTCCTACTACTCCTACTACTACTACTCCTACTACTCCTACTACTCCTACTACTCCTACTACTCCTACTACTACTATTCCTACTACTCCTACTACTCCTACCACTCCTACTACTCCTACCACTCCTACTACTCCTACTCCTCCTACTCCTCGTACGCCTCCTCCTCCTCCTACTACTACTACTACTACTCCTACTACTACTACTACTACTACTACTACTCCTGCTCCAACTCCTGCTCCTACTCCTCCTGATCCTCCTCCCACTCCTCCTGCACTCCTGCTCCTGCTGCTGCGCCTGCTCCTGCTCCTGCTCCGGCTCCTGCTCCTGCTCCTGCTCTTGCTCCTGCTCCGCCTGCTGCTGCTCCTGCTGCTCTTCACTACTACTACTACTACTACTACTACTGCTACTACTGCTACTACTCCTACTACTCCTACTACTCCTACTCCTACTACTCCTACTCCTACTCCTACCCCTACTCTTACTCCTACTCCTACTGCTACTACTACTACTCCTACTACTCCTACCACTCCTACTACTACTACGACCGCTACTCCGACTACTACTCCGACTACCACTCCGACTACAACTGCTGCTGCTACTGCCACCACCACCACCGCACCACCAGGAGCATCAGCACCAGCACCACGACCACGACCCGCTACCACGACCTCTACCACACCACTACGGCTACTGCTGCCACTACCACTACCAGCACCCGCACCACAACCACGACCACGACTGCTACCACTTCCACGTCACCGCCGCTGCTGTTCCTGTAGGGTTTAAGGAGAAGTTCCATGAAGTTTTAGGGGACCGGGATGATTTGTTTTCATCTGATTGTTTTGGCTGGCTCCCAATCGATACGGTGCATCCGGTGCATAACGCCGGCAAAAGCTTGCTGTGCTCTCGAGGGATTTCTTGAAATGTTCGAGTCAGCAGCATGGTGTACGTGCAGGAGGCGAATGTTTGATTGCTTCTTGCCCATGAGGTTTCGGTACAAGCACCAGAACCGTGTGGAAAAGGACGAGGACGAGGAAAAGAAACACTTGAGGCCCAGGGAGGGCCGTCGTTGTTTGATTGTCTGTCTTGTTGGTTTAACGCACGTGTGCGCGTAGGACCAAGCTCTAGAGGTCGACTGCCGAAGGTTCGGCTTGACCGCATTTTCGAGTTCTCTGCTGCCCCTTCGCCTCTCGTCGCTTACATAGCCTCTTTCGGCACATCCTCCCCTGCGCTTGCCGCCGACTTCGCCGACTTGGGAGCCGCCACCCGCGCCCATGCCGGGTGTGGGGTTCCTCGGCGGTCTTGAGTTTTCAACGACCCGGGAGGAAGCATTCGGCTCGACCGTATCGTCGAGTTTCCGCCCTCGCCACGATTTATCCGTTTGATTCCGATTGATTCGACCTACGACCTCACGGCCGCCACTCGCACCGCCGGGCCGGACGCAGTTTGAGCTTCGACCAAAACGGGGCACTGTACCTTCATAGTAGATTTTGGCTAACACGTCGTTAGCATCGAGCTTTTATTTAACGCATGTGTGCGTGTAGGAACAAGCTCTGGAGTCTGCGAAGCGTGTCTGGGTCATGGGTCATTACTCAGGCTTCAGGAGGGCTCCTCGAGCTAATGCACGCGAGTTTGTTTTCTCCTGAAGGCTGCAGCAAGAGCTGCAGAAATTGGAGAAGGTGCGCTGCCTACAAAAAGCATTACGGGTTTGTTCGTCCGTGAACAGGATTGTTCGTTGTGGCGAGGAATACAACGCCTTCGGAGAAGCTGGAAAGGAGCACTTGAAAGCGAAGAAGGTCAAGGCAGAGATAGACAAGGTGCTTCCGAAGTTCGCGCTAAACAGATTTGCAAGGCAGTTCCCGCGACGGCTCGTGTCAAGTCACTGTAGGTCGACCGGTCCACGCACCAGTCACAAATGCTCATGCCATCAGGTGCAGGAGCAGCTGGCTTTGATGGAAAAGAACAAGTCGCGCCGTGCATGTTTTGATGGTCATGCAGGAAGGAAGAAACACCAACGTCATGATATCACTCGGCTAAGTGCAGCTCGCAGACAATGCAGGAAATGGAATGCTGACAACATGTGCAAGACTGCACCGGGCTTACTCGGGCATGTTCAGTTCATGGATGCATAGTTCCGTTGCTGTCCGTGACGTACGAGTCATATGAATCCGAGTGATTGAATGAAGGAGTGAGTGAGTGAGTGAATCCGTGCGAACATGTAGGCAGGGTTGGTGGAGGTATGTGGGGTGTCGGGGGGCCGTGCCTGCCACAGTTCCTTTCATGTCAACCTGTGCTGCAAGTGTGTGCAGGCCGACCAGAAGACATTAGTCTCAGAAAGCAGAGAAACGCCCGGGTGCCATGCCTCAGATTGCACGATTGAATTATCACAGGGGTGCCTCCGCATATTGCGACAGCTTAGGCCGGAGCCCCGGCTGCAAGGCGAAGCTGTCGCTGAAGGCGGCAAGCTTCAAATGCCATCCGTGGGATTCAAGCTCTAACATTGGGTTGGCCGAGTCGGGGGGAGAGCGTAGGGACGGGGCCACAGACGAGGGCTGTGCAGAAGTAGATTCCAGTATTCCGCAGGGTCGAGCTCGTTCCAACTCTCTTGAAGCAGCCCTTGTTGCTATCAGCAAGGATACTGTGAGTTCATCGAAGAGAACGAGGCCGATGTTGTTCATGCCTCTCCGAACATTCTGGGGAAGATTGCTTAGCCCGGCCTCCTCTTGCTGTTCAGGATTTGCTTGAAAGCTACATCGCTTTGGGCTCTGAGGAGGACTTGGCGGAAGCGCAACCATCTGTGGCAAGGCTGTTCAGGCTACGAGTGCTTGGTGGGCCAGGTGTTTATTCTGGAGTTGTGTGTAGCGCAACACTATTTCGGAGAGACTTCCGGCCAGCAGGCTAGCCACTAGTGGTACTCATTGGCGAGGACTTGGAGAAGGTAGCCAACTTTCTCCGAGAGCATGGTGGCAAGCTGCTTCAGGGAGTGTGGGCCTCGGAAAGCAGCACAGCACATCTACTCCGCACATGCTGCGTGCTTGTGGGTTCACCGTTCCCAAATTCACTTAGCTCAATTCGTCGGCAGGAGCATGCCGAGTCGAGGGCCCAGTCTTCTCCTTTCATCTCCTGTCCGAGCTTTAGATGTTTGTGCCGGATGGGCCACTCCAAACCATCTTGTGGTTTATCCCGCAACTGTTTGCCGGAAGCGTTGCGGTGTGCTTCGACCTTCAGAACGCAGGATGCTGCATGTCATTGTGACACTGCAGGTCTCATTGTGTCCTCAGGTCCTACCTGCTGTTAGATTGCCTGGAGAAGGAGATGAACGATCTTCACCAGGACCAGTCTGCGAGACCAGTCTGTCGTTCTCGGATGTCTCGGTGACAGCTGTCTGTGTGGGCGATTGTGGAAGCAGGAGATGGCTCAGTCTGCACGGCAGCATGCGTCTCAGCAACTGCACGTTGGAACGGGCCTGCTAACTTCTCACTCGTGCGATCTCCCGAACACAGCAGCTCAGCAGCTCAGCAGCACAGCAGCTCAGCAGGTTGCAGTTGCTGACACAGCTCCGCGAGTTTTCCCGCGCAGCCGGGCGGCCAGCACGCGGGAACCCAAGAGAAAGAACGGTGTTGGCTGTGGAAGAGAACGGCCCGGCCCAAGAGCCTGGTAGGCAGGAAGGAAGAGTTTTTCTTCCGTGTTGAGTGTGCTAATGACAGAACAACTGGACGGTTAGTTCCGTTTCAGGACATGTTTAGACTGCTGGACTTTGCACGGCATCACACCAGCCCGTCTACCTCAAAAGAAAGATGTCAGTTGCAGCTTACAGCCCAGCCCAGCACGCAACAAGGAGACTCGGTGAACCCCATCTTCCAAAAGCTGATTGAGCACCTTGTCTACTTTGTTTAGTCTCGAATTTAAGGAGCACGGCACTTTCTGGCTGCGAGACTGCAGCTCAATAGCGACATTTCAGCCGGTCTCTTCGATCCTGATCTGCCCAGGCATGAAGGAACCAGAGAATCCTTCGATGCCTCCAGCTCGCACCAGCAATTGTGCCGTTGCCGTGATTGCTAAGGCACTGAGGGTTCTGGAGCCTGTTTGGCAAGGAAACGGTGCAGAACTTCATCCAGCGTGTGGAGCGCCGTGCGGTGGTCAAGAAGAAGGACAGTTACATCGCGTCTTTTCGGATTTGGTCAGAAGTGGTGCCAAGCGAGGAGATGGATGCCGAAATGGAAGAAGAAAGGAAAAAGCTGAATCCTTTGGGACCTGGAGGGCTGGACCCCTTGGAGGCGAGTGCCAGAAGCGAGCGGAGTGGATGCCAAGCCTTGTTGCCGAGAAAACACGAGGTCTTCGAGACACTGCCAGCAGAGATGCAGAAACTTGGCTTCCTTGGTTTTTCGTAGGTTCTGGGATGTCTTGGTTCCTTGAAATTGCTGTGGGGATCCTGTCTCCTTGTGTTGCTTTTTGTCGGCCTTACGGCCGGTTTCTCTTCTCTGAGTGTGAAGCAATCAAACCAGGGCACACACAGGCAGCTTGTTTCAGCACCAGGCCACTGTTAAGAACCGGTTTCGCCCCTTGTGGGCTCGTTCAGCTTTCTGACCCTTGTGCCAAAAGCTGCCATGACATGTCGTCTTGATGCTCGTTGTGAATTGTTTTAAATTTAAACACAGACCCTCACCACCCACCCTGTCTGTGCAAGAGCTACTGGTCTCGGCTGGGCATAAGCCAATTGTCGACAAAATGATGCTTGAACACATTGGGCTGTACGGTATATGCCAAGCTCAAAGAAATTGGATTTTTGATACAACGTTGCAAATCGCTAGCGTGCTTCTTCAAGCAGCTGTTGATTACATGGCTGGGAACTGAACGGCTGTACTTGATGAACATAAAGAACTTCTTTGACTTCTTGATCTCTGGAGCCTTTCTTCGGCCATTTTGCAAACAAAGTTGTATGGAACGCCACACATCCATGTAGGAATGACCTCTCATTGCGAGCCTCTTTGCGAAGAACCTCAAATGCTTGATCAAATTGGTTTTGCTGCTGTTGGTTCGCAGCAAGCGGCACACTTCACCACGGATCGTACTGGCATACACTGATCTTGGATGGCAGCTGGCAGCTGGCACATGCAAGTAACTGTTCAACTCTTTGCGATGGGTTTGCCACTCCGTGTGCCCGTCTATGTGTGACAACTGCAGGTCGATCCCCATGCTGTAAGCGCCCTCCTCGACTTGTAATGTCCCACTTAAGCTCGGGCTTCCATGAGCTCAGGGTGTTGTTGACATCATCCACACATGCAGCACAAACCACGGAGTCATCGACTAAGCGAACATGGCATAGAAAGCAATTTCATCGCGATGGGTATTGTACACGATCCTGTCAGCTTGTCCCACATAGAGATTTGCAAGGAACACACTCGGCGGTATGCCGGTAGCGACGCCAAATGCTTCATAGCATTCCCCACGGTGCGTCACATACTGGTTTCTGAGCAAGATCTCAAGAAGCTGGCAGATGAATTTGGATTTCTGGTTTTCGCTTAGTGTAGCCTGACGGAATGTTGTACTGAATTGATCAAGTCGTCGGTGTTGATGCTTGGATACAGGTTCTGAATGTCGATGGTAGCGATCTCGTAGTTGCAGGGTACCTGTATTGGCATGCGTCTGAGAAACTCATTGCTGCTTGCAACCGCGAAGTCCAACGATTGTTGTATTGGCATCAGCTGGTCNTGAATGTCGATGGTAGCGATCTCGTAGTTGCAGGGTACCTGTATTGGCATGCGTCTGAGAAACTCATTGCTGCTTGCAACCGCGAAGTCCAACGATTGTTGTATTGGCATCAGCTGGTCGCACAGATACAACCTAGCAGACGTGAGCCAAGAATGTGAAAGATTCGCAATCGGACGTCCTTTCATAGGCACCTTGTGCAACTTCACTCGCAGCAGAAATAAACCTTCGCCCGCAGTGAAGAGATTCGGGGTGATGAGATGTACTTCACGGGATGTTAGGACACCTGCTTGC
Organism: Symbiodinium sp. clade A Y106; assembly: GCA_003297005.1. Lineage (NCBI taxonomy): Eukaryota > Dinophyceae > Suessiales > Symbiodiniaceae > Symbiodinium > Symbiodinium sp. clade A. Next base: position 12,455 of record BGNK01003797.1, on the reverse strand, counting down.
TTAGCGCGTTCGGCAACTAGTTCAAGCGTAGATCTTGCCTGAAATGCCTTGCCAACATATTCCTCGCGGCTGAGCTTTCGGAATCCTGTGTCAAGCAAGCGCTACATCTCGTCTTCTACCCACTGCCTCGGCATCATGACGTCGCACAATCCTTTGTCTGCGTCAACAATGATCATGCTGCGCCGATGCTTCTTAAGCCATTGGCGTGCTTTGGTGTCTAACCATGTCTGGCGATCAACGTATCTCGCACACAAGGTGCGCTTGACACGTCTCACGAACCTGCAAACGGCTTCATTCTCAGGCGGAACCCATGTAGAAGCTAATACAAAACGAAAGAAAGTGACACTGACAAATCCCAGTAGCTTCTGCATCTTCGTCTGGTGTCCGATGCAGTTTGGATGGGAGGGTGCAACCGTCAAACCGGCTGCCATTGAATCGCACTTGCTTTCCTCGTCCTCGTCCTTTGTCGGAAGCTTTGCCCTTGCCACCTTTGCCTTTTCCTTTCCCTTTTCCTTTACCCTTGCCTTCATACGAAGAATGCGCTGAGCCTCTTTTCGATGATGTTGATCGCTTGCGCGAGGTCGGCTTTGATGTAGACTTCCTCGATGAAGACCGCGACGATACGCGAGATGAATGCTTGGAGGTACTGCGACCCCTTGGTGAGCGAAGATTTACGCGGATAGGGAGTTGGTGATCTTCGGGCAGCTGGCTTATCCTTGTTTGGGAGAGAATCCACAAACTTGACGCTGAAGTATTGCTCCAAATCGGGGTATTTGCGAATCAACGCTGCAAGCTCACTAGACTTGCATAGAACAACCTCTTTGATCTTTGTGCCATCAGCTTGTTTGATCACGACTGCCTGCTTGTCAATCTCAATCATCGCGATCAGCTGTTGGGGATCCATCTGTTCTCTCGGCTTCGATCACAGCTGCTTCCCGCTTAGCACGGGTGGCTTCTGCATCCTGAAGTCGGCTTCTGACTCTGGGCACTTCTTCACGAAGTACCAAGTCAACAAAGTGTGTGCAACTGCGTTCGGCCTTAGCCATCACATGTGATGATAGCAAGTTGGCATTATGTGTCTCTGTCCACAAATCACAAACGTCTCGCATTGCAGATTGATGGGACACACGCTCCTCGAAGAAAGCGAAAGCACGTTTTTGGTGCTCGGCTATGAAGCTTTGACACTCAAGTGCATGGTTGCGTCGAAGTGAAAACCATGCGGCATTGATGTCATACTGCATGTCGGCATCCATCTCCTCATCGATGTCACCCACTGGCTTTGCAATTGCTTCGTAATGTTTGGGCCACTGCTACTTGCGCTTTCTTCCTGGAACTGCTTCATAACGTCACCGTTTCCTATGATCTTGGAGTACTTGTGTAAGCTCGGAGTGCGTAGCCCAATGTCCCAAGTCTTTGCGGAAACCATGTCTCCACTTTTGTAGCTCAGATCGCAGACTGGGGTCAATGGAATCGAGGATCTGTTGCGGACTCTGGAACACACGGGTCTCCTGTTGTCGCTCAGAAGTCTGGGCACGAAGCAATGCAGTTTGTTCTTGAAGCAATGCAATTTGTTGAGCCATGAGAACCGTAACATCGGGAGGCAAAGGATTGTTGGGGGAGCTCGCCCTGGGTCTTCCNCTTGAAGCAATGCAATTTGTTGAGCCATGAGAACCGTAACATCGGGAGGCAAAGGATTGTTGGGGGAGCTCGCCCTGGGTCTTCCTGCAGCAGTGAATAATGTGTCCCGCGTCATAGAGAGATCTGCTGCACTGATGAGACTGGGCCGGTCAGACCTACACAGTGCAGGATTGGCTGATGATTCCATGGCGACGCTTCACAAGAATGTACACACACTTCTCTGAGTGTGAAGCAACCAAACCAGGGCACACACAGGCAGCTTGTTTCAGCACCAGGCCACTGTTAAGAACCGGTTTCGCCCCTTGTGGGCTTGTTCAGCTTTCTGACCCTTGTGCCAAAAGCTGACATGACATGTCGTCTTGATGCTCGTTGTGAATGGTTTTAAATTTAAAACAATTCTCGTAGGTTCTGGGATGTCTTGGTTCCTTGAAATTGCTTTGGGGATCCTGTCTCCTTGTCTTGCTTTTTGTCGGCCTTACGGCCGGTTTGTCGTTTTTTGGTGCCTGTTGCTTCTTGCTCAGTTCTTTTTGATATTTGCTGTGGCTTGCGAGGTTCAAAGATTTGAGGTTATCGATTTCTTTTGGGCCCCGCCTAGATACACTCGCACCCCCATTTTTTTTGAAGCAACGCCACGCCTAGCCGAGCCGGGCCAGGCATCCTGGAGGCCATAGCGAAGCCAGGATGCAACGCGTGGGAAATTTTAGCGAGGTTTTCAAAGGCTCGCGCTGGCAGTATACTAATTCTTAGAGCACTCCTGAATTCTATGGCATTAACCGCCGCGTTGAAGACATGCCATGTCAAACCACAAATCGTTGGAGAATTTCTCTGAAGTTGTTTTGGCGCTGTCATCGTTGGAGGTCTTTCACTTGCAGGTGTGCATTGGGGGGTGTAGGTGGCAAGCTACCCTCCAGCCCCGCTGAATCAAAGCCAAGCCAGTCTAAGCCAAGCAAGCTCTTAGGGTTTGTGCCAAGGCGCCAAAAGCTTCGTCGATGTTAGAAACCTTAGCGAGATCTAGAAGTTCTCGCAAGAGTGGAAATGATGATATCAAGCACAGCCTAGTTAAGGGCCTAGTTTACTTGTAATGGTTTCACATGCCAACTTCATCATTTGCAGCACGTTGAGCGAACCACACCGCTCAAGAACTTCTACAGAGCACTACCCCATCAATGCTTGATTCAGGGAGGATGTGTTTTGTTTGTGTCACCGTTGGAAGTCTCTCACTGACAGATGGGAATGGGGGAAGGGCGAGCTGGCCCGGCTCCCCCAAAACCCCCAGCGGCAGTGAAGCCAAGGAACACCAAGCCGAAGCCAATTCATTTTTGAGACTGCCACCCTTGAGGTTCGTGCCATTGCTGCGGATTCAGCGATGTTAGAAACTTTAGCGAGAACAGACATCCTCAACACGCCCGGGCTAGTCAAGCCAAGGCCCCAAAACCACAAGACCTCCCCATCCCCATAGCATGATGGAAAACCAGGCGAAGCCAAGTTTTTCAAGAAGCGCCGGCCCGAGGAACCGAATAGTGTGGCCCTTCTGGGACTTGAGCGATTCGAAGACGAATATCAGCCCAGGACTGTAGCAGAAGCAAGGTTTCCACACAATATAAGATTCCGCATAAGCACAGCACTGTGGCGGAAGCGCGATTCATGAGTTCGGAAGCACAGTGAAGCGCCAAAGTATTGGATTTTGCGGACTTCGGCCGCCCCGGCGTAAGCGGCCGGCGCGGGCTGTGGAGAAAGGCGCTTCGAGTCCAAAATGCGTACCTGGCCACAAAAGGAGCTTCGCAACGGTCGAACGCACCACAAAATCAACGCAACATCCAAAAGCACACAATAGAAGCTTCAGAGCACACGGTTTTGTCTGTGGGATGCAGCTCTGGCGAAATCTAGCTTTGTGTCGATGTGTCCCGGAGGTAGGCAGTCAAACATTCTCAGTGCTCTCTCGCTTCAGGATTGCTTTCAAGACGAAGGATGCTCAAAGGTTACAGGCAGCTGCAGGGCCCTAAGCCTGTTGCAGGCATTTGCAGGCATGCAGCCCACAGCCTAGCCGCGCAGCCGCGATGCGTCCGCCAGGTCGAGGCGCTGCCGGAAGAGGAAGCGAGGTACCACCTCCAGCGCTGCGAGGACAGTGGCCTGTGGGTGCCCAGCCAGCAGGCGCCGAACTATACGAGAACAAAGCGCAGAACAGGTTACACGGGAAGAAGTCATTCTTGTGTGCCCCGTGCAGGGCAGCCCTCCGCCATACCGAGCCTGAGATTCGCCGAGGCATCAATCGATTGCCAATCTGGTGACGGAATATATAGCTGGATTCTTGTTCATATCTTCAGTGTAGATGGTTGAGCGACCGCAAATTACACGCTAGCTGTGCAGACTGGAGCCCAGCCTTTCCGTCACAACTGTCGATAGCGCACAGCTGTCAAGACGGCGGCTTGAATTCAATCTTGCAAGCGGATCGTCGAACATGGATTGAGAGATTTAGAGGTTACTCCGCTTGCCAGAACTTCTGCCTGCACGAATCTCGAGCACGCAGCAAAGACCTACCTGTAGCTCGGAAGCATAGCCAAAGTCAAAGGCCAAAATGCAGTCTGCGGCCCTCCTGCATGATTCAATGGGTTATCGACTTGACTTGGGTGTGCTGGTGAACGGCAGGATGCAAGGGCAGCCGTCCTATAAACGTCGCTGAGTTCCGGGTTGAAGGGCATTCACAGAGTGCCTCGTCGAGTCGTAGCCAGCAATCGAGAGCCTCGGGCAGTGTTGCAATCCGCACGGCGGTGGCGGCGGTGGTGGTAGCAAACCTGTTCCTATGCTCCAAGTCGTGGCGAGGAGACGATCGTCGTGTGTAGGAAATAATGTCACAAGTCTAAGACACTGCGTGCAAGTTTCCATTCCACTCGCTTGCTAAAGTGTGCCACTTCAAGGCTTTAAAGCGCCAGTGTGTGCAAGATTCTGTTGTATCATGTGTGACATCTCCCGCCAGATGCAGATGGCCAAAACCATTCTCCAAGAAGCCTTGTGTTCTGAGTGGCTAAATGAGTGCACTTGACACTTTTTGGGATAATATTATATCTTCCTTTAGAACTGAACTTTGACACTTTTTCAATTTTTCTGGTGTATGTGAACTCAGAGTGTGGCTGAGACATCCGCGAGAGTTCCGCCTCCACTTCCAGCTCCTAGGATAGCGAAGATGCCACTCGGACACGGCTGCTACGCACCACACAGCGAGGCCAAACACTCCTGCCAGACCCGCCACAAAGTAACCTGGTTTGCCTTGCGTGTGGAGGAGATAGAGGATTGTAGAGGGAGGTCAACGTGACAAGCTGGTACGTCAAGTGCAGCATGATGGCAACAGCACGAAGTTGGAGGTTTCATGGAGTTGCATGTGGTGACAGAAAAGTGCAAAGCATTCAACAGCACCATCGGCTCCATGACTTGATGCGTGAACTTGGCTCACTTGATTTCGACAAAGCTTTTCTCTCGTCATCTCTCGTCACATGCCTCTTGATCCTCTTGCAAGCCGACGAAGTGCGACTGGCATCCCTGTCGTCTTTCCTCGGCGCTTGTGCGAACCTGCCGTTTACTTGCTTCTTTTGTTCCTTGCAAACCGTCGCCATCGGCACGAGGAGCTCTGAGGTGTGGAAGCACGTCATGCATGAGCGTCTAGATAAGGGTCAAGTCGCAGCAACCTCGAACTGTTCGGCGCCCCCCCCCNCCCCCCCACCCCCACCCACACCGTTTTCGGCTTCGCAGCCGAAACGTGGTGAGGTGATGCTGAGGAAGCCTTGTAAACCCCACGTCGCACAGAAATTCGCGGCAGAATCAGCAGACCCGTCTTTCCGACGTGATGCCGACGTTCGCTCGGAGGCCACTGCCTGCCGCGGGAGCGGGGCTAAGCGGAGCGCGAGCTCGTCAGTGCATGGCAGGCGAGATTCGTCGTCATCGGGGTCGAGGTTGGTGGGCGATCCAGCGGCCGGCGTTGCGGCGCCGCTCATCAACAAAAGCAGTTGGACATATTTACTGTGTACCGGTATGATTTCCCACACCCCCAAGATAACACGCCCAAGCAGAAGCGCGAGCCACTGCTTCATTTTCAGCCACCACAAGCCAGCTGTTCCGAAACAGGGATTCATCGAGGCCCCGTTTTTGGACGTTCGCCTGATATCATTTTTTGGCAGTAGCCATCCATTTCAAGCACACGTTGTACCGATTGAATTTGCCCCTTCAGTAGCAACATCTCGATGGCCATCCGCACAGGTTTGCCGTTCAGAGCAGCGCTACTGGTAGGAATATTGCTGATTTAGTTGTAGTCCTGGCGGAGCTCGTGCGCTTCATGCCAGGCTTCGCGCCACACCCATCGTACCGTCTTGCCTCTACCAATGTTTGTAACCGAGACGGGAGCTCTGCACCCAGCGTTGAGTGAGTCTGTCTATCCTGCCTGCACGACTGCCAGTGCATGATTAAGAACTCTCCCCTTGCTCCGGCCGGCAGCATGTGTCCGCCGCAGTCTTCCCCAACGCCCATATTACAAACCTTGTTTCAGCGGCACCGGTTTGATCCAAATTGGGACATGTTTGCAAGCTTGTTTAGCTGTATCAGATCACATGCTGCTGCAACAGCGAGTTCCATGTAACCAAATACAAGGGGTTTCATACAAGGTCTGCTACTGCTTAGGATCTCGCGCATCTGTTCATCTTCAGCCACGCTCGCGTTTTTTCCCTTCATCGCTGCGGGCGGGCTCGGCTAGTTGGGACCCTTTCTCTGTCAATGACGCCTTGTTGCAGCCTAGCAATGTGTTCCGCTCTCCACCTGCTTTTTGTAAGCCTCAACTCCGCCGCGCGTGATTGGGCCGCGCTTCATCCGCGATGCTACTGACCCTGACGCATCTGCTCCCAACTTCGCCTCAGAAGACGCCGCCCGCCCCGGCGGAACTGACCGAGTGCCGAAACCGGTCATTCTCGCGAGGTTCACCGCTTTCTTTCGGGGTGATTGGGAACCCTTGCTCCGCGCAGCACTTGCCGAGGCCAGCGCCCCAGTCAGACCCCCCACCAACACCACTGATGATTTGCCACGCCGCGGTTTGAGCGCGCCACCCGCTTAGCACACCTTGGCACTTCAGAACCCCTTGCCCCACCGACAGAGGCCACCTCCAACAGCTCAGGGACCCCTCACGGCGGCCAGCTGAGCCTTACCGCCCGCTGCCCGAAGACATCCTTGATGCTGCCCCATGCAGCCGCCCTAGCGCTCGACCGCTCGGAACCTGCGCCGAGCACGCCGTGGTGCTGCGCCAGGCCCCAGCGGCTATGCGGCTGAACTCCGATTGGTTTTTCCATAGGTTTTGGCGCCCTCAGCAAACCAGGCGGGGGCACGTGAGGCTTGGTGGTTGGTGACTTGCTGCGACGGCTCGTTGCCAAGACCATTGCACAACATTTCGACTCCAACTTCGAAGCCGACTGCAACCCCCCATCAGTATGGCGGGCCGGTGCCGAAGCGCTGGTGCATACTTTGCAGGCGCGCACTCAGGCCGACCCGAGCTTGACACTTTTGTCAGTTGATGCTGCAGTTGCGTATGGCTTTGTTAGCCGGGAAGCTATGCTAACTGCACTGCGAGATACACGCAGCACGCTACCAGTCTTCCCTTCTGCCCGTATGTGGTATGCTCGGGAGTCGTGCTACGTCTGGGCCGTGGGCTTTGCAGCCCGCCCTCCGGGCCCTGCAGACTGGGCTTCTCCAAGGCGAGCAGGCATTGGCATATTTTGATGACATTTACATCCTCGCCCCCCCTGCCAGAGTCTGGCATCACGCGCCTCCGCTTCAAGGCTGCTATAAGACAAAGGTTTGGAACTTGGCTGGCATTCTCCCACCTGGTGTGCTTGCCTTTACCCCTGACTCCCCGACTTGGGTTCCAAGAAATCCCCCTGGCAGAGCGTATGTTGTTGCCCTTGGCGTTCTCTTCGCATTCAGGAGTTCGTCGAAGCTCACCTGCGTGCAGTCTGGCCCGCCAGCGTGGCCTGCTTGACAACCTCCCCGCACTCCATGATCGACTCCTAAGTGGCATGGCTATTGCTCTCTTGTTGTGCAGCGCCGCGTGCGCAATATGCCCTCCGCACCTTCCCACTTGAAAGCACACACGGCTACGCGGCACGCCATCCTCCGCTGCCTTGCTGGGGATAGGGTGGATACGACCAACAGCTGCATGTAACAACAGCACGAACACGGCACGAGCAACCAGCTGTTGGTACTTTTGTTGGTGGGGCAAGCAAGTCCGGAGGGCCGTGGTTGCACCACGCTGATCCCTCATCCAAGGTTTACGGCAGAATGGGTGCACGTACATTACCGTACGTACATTGGACCGCTTTCTTTTCTGCAATACGCTATGGTTGGGGCAGATTGGGTCGTGAGGCCTGAAATACTGCCGAATAAAACGTTCCAGGTAGTTTTCAGCAAAGACAAGCGGGTGATTCAGTGATGCAACTGTTGGCGGGTCGAAAACAGGTGCAACCCCCCCACAAGTTCCGAGCGACCTAAAGCCACCGGAATCAAAGCAAATGGAAGAGGTGAAGCCGTCTTCGCGAGCACACGGCTTAATCACTACACAACGTTACACAACCGTCGTCATCAGAATGGCCATAGAAGAAGAATGGAATTTTTGTTTGTGATGGACGTGGTTATATGTGCTTATCGGTATCGGTGGATATTCGTTTCGACCTATCAGGGTTTTCGGAATTAAGCATGGCGCGCCGCAAAGTTCGAGTTTGTAGGCCCCCACGGCGTCAGGCTATGCCGACGTGCCCAGTTTGAGATTCCAAGTTTGATACTTCGACGACATGGCACAAAAACCGCTGCAGAACATTTGTCTGTTCGAGTCCGGTAATTGTCCTACCGTATTTTTGCTTTAAAAACCCGGGGTTGCCCCGCTTCCCGATGCGGTTGCGGGACGCAGAGCGAGACAAGGTCGCACCATCTCCTGTATAGCTCCATACTCCGATTTGCGCATGGTCTGGGTTTACATAATGTCATGCTGTATGCATCCTGCCATGAACTACAATACGCCTGAGGCAACGTGCACTGCAGACACTATAAAAGCAATGTTCGTGACACAGATCCAGCGCAGATTTGGGTGGCCGCTTAAGTCTCAGACTAAGGAATCCGCGCGTGCCATCTTGGAGCACATGGCAGCTGCAGTTCGCCTCTTTGGAAACAACGACACGGACGACCGCCGGAGTGAGTTCGACATGTCTGTGCTCGTGGGGACGCCCTTTCGGGAGATTTCCTATGCCACGTTCAACAACTATATACACTATATCCGGGGGCTTAGGGTTTTGCTGTGCCGAGCGCGTGCGGACGGCTGCATATACTGGGCTGCCTGGGCCGACGCGCTCCCCGTCATGCGATGTCATAGGGCAACGCAGCCGGATGTTGCAGCACGATGTGCGCGCGAGCTGGCAGCGGCTCATGATGGCTCATGCGGCAGCGGCGCATTGCGGGCCCGCGATTCTGCAGGCGCTGCCCTGGACGCCGAAGGCTGGACAGCGCACCCGGACGGGCCTATACCCTTTTGGGGGGCGCGCTCCCCCCGCGCCTGCGCCCGACGAACTGGCAGAGACCGGGGATTGGCTTTGTGGCTGGCAGAGACCGGCAGCTCGCGTACTCCACACGTCCTATCGCGAGCGCCTGCTCCCCAGCTTCCGCTGCGCTCCCAGTCAGGTGCCCACGCTGGCGAATGGCTCCGCGCCGTCCCAGCAGACTCCAGGAGTTCTCCCTTGACCCGGCCAATGTTACGGCCAACCCTGCTTCGCAGCCGGCGCCCGCAACATCAGCTGGATTCAGCTGGCCCTAGTGCCGCACCCTCCAACGCAGCCTGGTCCCGCCAAGGCCCTCCTAGCACGCTCGCAAGTGGGCGCGCGCATAGCTAGCTGTTTCCTGTGCAGCCCGCCACATCGGCGCATGCGTAGCATACCCTGCAGCACCTACCCTCCCGCCGTGGCTGCACAGGCGGGAGCCCCGCCGACCTTGAAAGCGACCCCCAGCAGCCGCCGGCGCCTCCGCGGCAGCCGCGGCAGCGGGAGTCGAGTGCCCGGCCTCAGCCCTGTTTGAAGTTTCGGTTGGCGCGCACAACCGGTGCAGCCCCCGTTTCGTGAGGTTCCGGAAGGGCCGCTGGCGCTCCCACGGCAGCCGCGGCCCCAGATTTTGGACAGCCCTACATTTTCGCCTGGGCCCCAGCTTGCTCCTGCATTTGTGTGGTGCGCACCCTCCTGGAGCCCCGACTTCTGCCAAGCACTTCCGAGGCTTCACCGCGGACTCAGGCCGATCACAACCTGCAATGTCGAGCACTGGCCTCGTGTGGGTAGTCGTGCGCACCGGTGCTGCCCTCCCTCACGAGTGCCGACTCTGCTTGGGCTCCTGGCAGGTACGCGGTGGGTATTGCAGCTGGGGAGCAACGGTCGGTACAGGCGCGAAGGACCTTCGCCGAAGTAGTTGACTGTGTTCAGTGCTGGCACAATCGGAGACAGCACACTCCCGCTCCGCCAAGGCTAGTCCTCGAAGGCGGCCGCTGGCGCCTCTCCGGCTGCCGCGGCGGCGGTAGTGTGGTCTCAGACATCCCCAGTTTTGATTGCAGGGGCGGTGAACGTTTTGTGAAGTCAGGTTGTAGTGTTGCCAGCGTCTCGCGGCAGTCTCTCTTGCAGTCGCTGTGCGGGGTTGGCCAGCAGAAAAAAAAGGCCGCGTGCGCCCGGAGTGTAAAGTCAACGCTCGCGGCACTCCCGCTTTACCCGCTTTAGTGCTCACAACAGGATGTCACGCCTGCCGCGCAGTGCAACCCCGGAACGCTCACGCCCGCTGCCCTCCTCCGACGCCCGGCGTGCGCCACCACAGGCTGCCCTGGACGGCACAAGCACGCGGCACGCACACCCGGGGAGCGGGCAGCTGAGGCCGTTGATGGCGAGCAACCAGGCGGTCGCGCATCCCCTCTGTCGATATCGTCTCGCTCGGTGCCATCGCCACCACCGCGCGGAGATCTTACGCCGATCGCGGCACCGGAGGCATCCCAAGGCCAGTGCTGTGTGTGCCTCGAGGCCTTGCGGCCGCCCGGTTGCGGCGCAAATGCAGCCGCGCCTTTTCCGACNGGCGGCCGCTGGCGCCTCTCCGGCTGCCGCGGCGGCGGTAGTGTGGTCTCAGACATCCCCAGTTTTGATTGCAGGGGCGGTGCACGTTTCGTGAAGTCAGGTTGTAGTGTTGCCAGCGTCTCGCGACGGTCTCTCTTGCAGTGGCTGTGCGGGGTTGGCTAGCGGGAAAATAAAATGCCGTCTGCGCCCGGAGTGTAAAGTCAACGCTCGCGGCACTCCCACTTCACCCGCTATAGTGCTCACAACAGGATGTCACGCCTGCCGCGCAGTGCAACCCCGGAACGCTCACGCCCGCTGCCCTCCTTCGACGCCCGGCGTGCGCCACCACAGGCTGCCCTGGACGGCACAAGCACGCGGCACGCACACCCGGGAGCGCGTCCATCCAGGCAGCTGAGGCCGCTGATGGCGAGCAACGAGGCGGTCGCGCATCCCCTCTGTCGATATCGTCTCGCTCGGTGCCATCGCCACCCGCCTCGCCGCGCGGAGATCTTACGCCGATCGCGGCACCGGAGGCATCCCAAGGCCAGTGCTGTGTGTGCCTCGAGGCCTTGCGGCCGCCCGGTTGCGGCGCAAATGCAGCCGCGCCTTTTCCGACNAGATCTTACGCCGATCGCGGCACCGGAGGCATCCCAAGGCCAGTGCTGTGTGTGCCTCGAGGCCTTGCGGCCGCCCGGTTGCGGCGCAAATGCAGCCGCGCCTTTTCCGACATGTGCCCCGCGGCGTGCGAGCGCGAAAGAGTCCCTATGCCGTCAAGGCTGACGGGTGAGGACACGGTGCGAGGGCAGTCCGGGATTATTTACACACTGCGCACCTTCACAACAAACGACGCGCCGGAGCCGCCGCCCCCACCTGGGGTGAGTGTCCTTTGTTGTCATCATGTCGCGGCCGTCAACGGGGCGAATGGAGTTGACTTCGTCAGGCTGCCACACCGGGCCATGCAATGGGCGCCTGTCCCCATCCGGCACGCGGCGGGCATAGCGGCGTGGCAACCAAGTTGGCTTTGCCCTGGCTGCGCGCAAGACGTGAGACTTGCCGACCTCGACGTCCCGGCCGATGCTGGACAGCCTTGTGGCCGTTGCGGACGCGCCTTGCGATGGGAGTGCGACCGCGCAACTAGGCAGGGACAGCTCAGCTGCATGCCGGGTTGCGCTGGATCGGCCTGTCCTGTGGCACCGCAAGCACCGCGCGGTACGCCCGCTGCACCTAATCAGGCGGCCGCTTGCCTTCCGGCGAGCAGGGGAGCGTTCTGGCTCTCGCGGGGCCCGCCCACAGGTCACGTACAGGAGGCTACCAATTCTTGGTTGTATGTGCCGCTG
>BGNK01003796.1:33619-54380 GCA_003297005.1 Symbiodinium sp. clade A Y106 | reverse complement strand
ATTATCTTCTTATAAACTATTTCATTAATAATAACTACAGAAAGCCCTGAATGCAAAACAGGGCTGCCTCCACCTCCACCGAGCAGCGCTGCCGCCAGCGTTTAGGGTTTAATTTAGGGCTTAGGGGTTTAGGGTTTAGGGTTCCAAAAGCCTGAGCCCACAAGTCAGTAAGATTGACATATTATTAAATATTCTTGTTACTGCTCCAACTCTGAAGAACCTCAAGATCCTCTGGAACCACAACTTTAAATTAGTTTAAAACACCACCTGAATCTGAAATTAAACTATGCCATGGAAATGTTAAAGGGTCTAGCTAGGGTTTGGTCACTTTGGTGCCAGATTGAAATTCGATTATTTCCCAAAATCTTAGATAGATTCTTTCTTTATGCTGATCTACAATTATTACATAATTTTGTTCTTATTATTGTTATTGTTCTTTTGTATTCTAGCTTGGTCATCAGAAATCAACAAACACTGACATTCGTCAGTTTGGACAACAAGCATCTATGATTTGATTTCGCAAATTCAAGAAAATAAAATCTGTTTGAGACCGGGTGCCACCGCAAATTTGAACATGATCAAGTTTTCAATGGTTGTTTTGAATATGTTGCAAAANACCGGGTGCCACCGCAAATTTGAACATGATCAAGTTTTCAATGGTTGTTTTGAATATGTTGCAAAAATACCACAAAAAGGCACAAAGAAAGCCCTAAGCCATAGCTATAGCAAGGCAAGTTGTTGAACCACTATATGCTATAGAGCTAGTACAGTCGCTTCACGGCTTCCGCATCAAAATAGTGCTCTAGCAACGACCAACTGGCACTGGCACACGACAACTACTGAGCCCACGCCGGCCTACAAGTCAGTCTCCTCAGCCAAGGTCAATCTGTACCGAGCCGAAAGTGCCATCTGCCTCAGGACAGAAAGGCTCTTGTTGATATTCTCCATGTCAGTCGGGACTCTCACCACAACGCATACAAGGGAGTTCAGATCGCGCCAGAATTTGCGTCAGACTTGTAGAGTTGCGAAGTAGTTCGGGTAGCAGAGCTCATTGCAGGCAATTCTGCCCTTTCTGTCGACTGAGGTTAGTGCCGAGAAGACCCTCGTAAGCATCCCGCGTTCCACGACGGCGCCCCCCGACACCGGCGAAAAGCGGGCGAAATGCTGGTAGTTTCCAGTTTCCAGGCTGCCTCGAGCACAGCTTTGCTGGAGGCGGTCTTGCCAGATGCACCAGTCACCGGCTGCAGGCTTTGTACAGTAGCGGAGTAGCCATCGGTTAGAGTCCAAAAAAAAGCTTCGGCTTTGCGTAGCAGGGCCGCGAAGGATTCTGCCATTGCAAGCTTCCAAATGCTGGACCGGTGGTGTAATTGGTGCCTGCAGCAGCAGAGGCACTCGTTGCTGTTGTCTCTCTTGTTGTTTGCCACTGGGCTGAGCGGATGTGGTGCAGCCCCATGGCATGCGCCTGGTCTTCCATGCCGCGACGGTTTTCATCGTCTACGCATCTATGGACTCGCATTTCTGCAGCCTGCAGCAGGAACACCTGATGAGAGAAAGAGGTTCAATAGTTGCAGGTTAGGCCGGGGCTTGCCTTACCCTGAGCTACGGGATTTTGGCACAGCGCTTATTATGAGAAATTATGAAGCATGTTGATCGAACAACTATGGCTGCAACAGTCCGGAAGAATCGGATGTAGTGTATATTAGTGTATGATCTCTATCTCGTTGCCTGCGTCAATGCGTATACCGGATACCCATCCGAGCGTACAAGTTCACTGTCCGGGTGTATGTTTCCGTGTGGCCCGTTTGTGACCGTCCGTCTGCGTTGTATAGGTATGTATGGTGCAGCACTACGTGCCGCATGCTCCAATCGCCCCCCCCCGCCCCCCGCCGCCCTCCCATGGTGTGGTCTAGAGGCGCTCGCAGCATCAGCGTGACAGCTTTGGGCGTAGAATCTTGCAATTGCTGTAGGCAGTGGAGATCTTGGAATCATGGCGACATTTGATTTCAAGCATGTCTGCAGTTCAATTGCATCAACTGTTGTCACGAAAGCTGGCTCTTTGGAGCTTGCGAGAGTTGTCGTTTACAAACTGTCCTGGACTCTTATAGTGTCCAGGCGGGTCAACAAGCGACCGCGGGCCTTAATTACTATGAAAATCAATGAGAAAGCGGGATTCGGGGTGGGGCGCCCCCCCCCTCCCGTCATGGAAGGGTTATTTGATTTGGAGTGAGGGGGAGGGGAGGCCCCGCCCTGCAGGACCACCTATGCCCCGCGCCGGAGGCTCCTCGCCGGCAGTGCGATATCTGTCAAGAACTCCAAAGAGCACACCGAATATGATCGGATGCGGTCGTTCAGATCGGAAGCCTCACATACAAATAGTGAATTGCATTGCTCCCTCGAGAATGACCAGCTCGCGCTGCTCCCTTGCTATTCCGACCTTGCTCTAGCTTTCGTAGCCCAGATCTCAAGTTGTTTTTCTCCATTCCCGTATCTGTGGGGCACAGGCAACGCCATTTATCCCCGCGGCCCCCAACCCAAACCCAACACCACCCACCCATGCCCCCATACCAATTGGGCGGGTCGGCGACGCTGCACGTGCATGCGGTTGTCTGTTTGTTGCCTCATGCGATGTCACCATCGCTGTCTCCAGCGAGAGCCGCAGGTGGAAAGCAACGTGAGGCTAGTGCGTGTAGCCGGCATGCTTGCAGATCTCTGTGAGGTCGTGCCCACTTAAAATCCGATGCGCTTGTGCGAGTGGGCGAGTCGAAATTCTGATGTACGGGCCAGGTGCCTGCCTTTACGGCGTTACGGCTGGCTTGGCTGCTTGGCTGCACGTGGCACAAGTGCGAAGAGCCCGTGGGCCTGGTTTTTCCTGTGATTTGATGCAGTTTTTCTTCCATTACTGCACAAGTTATGACAGGTGGTCGTAGGGGTTTGCTGACCTGTACCGCAAGGACGAAACCATGAAATCCTGCTATCGCGCATTAAGAATGGCTTCAATGCTCCAAGCACAGCTGCCAGTTGGTGCCAGACATGCTACGGTTTGATTATACAGGAGGTTGTGTTGGTCCACAGGTTGGGCATGCTTTCGACATGACTCGTGCAGGTGGATCGTTTTGAGGCGGTCGCCATTGAGCTGTTTGCATCAAACCGCGGAGAGGGCCAGTGGAGCACAAAAGTTTCTGCCATGGCTTTCAGTGCATGCTTTGGCGAGGCTCTTTGGTTGGGCAGGGGCTGCATGAGACAGGCCAAAAGATCCGGATGTTTGTCTCGCCTCCTTGACGCAGCTTCAAGCCTGTGCGATGACTCCGGTTAGCTGCTAGCTGCCCTGCACATGCCTCTGACGCCTCACAGGGCGCCAGGTGCGATGGAGCCGAGTCGGCATGCCTTGCCGGGCGGCTTAGAATCAGGGCGCGGATGTTTCGATGGCAAGGTCTGTTCGCAGTCGAATTGGCACTCGTTCCGAGCACAACCGTCTGCTCATCAGCGATGGCCGTCGGAGCCTGTGGACTCGTTCCATACAGACCTTGGATCAGATGCAAGCCTCGCATATTCAACCTGATGCCTTCACTTGCAGCTCTGCAATTAGCTCATGCGAGAAAGGAGCTTGGCAGATTGCCCTCCGCTGCTTCAGCAGCCTGTGCAAATCTGTCCTTCCCAACGCAGTCGTGCAGCTCGCCAGTGGGTGTTGCATGAGAGGGGAGAGCTTCCGTCCTACTGGTAGCACACCCTGGGCTGTTTGGCTGTCTGAAGTCGAGCTTAGGTACACCACCCTGATGATGGCCTTCAGCAGGTATGGAGAGTGGCGACAGGCCCTCGACCTGTTCCGGTGCCTTGTTGCGGAGAACGTGCAGATGGACCTTGTGCTGCACGGCGCCGCAGTGAAAGCCTGCGAGGAGGGCAGCCAATGGCAGGAGGCCCTCTGCATCCTCCAAAGGCTCGCCCGTACCGCGTTGGTCCCGGACACGACCCTGCTGAACTCGGCGATCAGTGCTTGCGAGAAGGCCGAAGAGTGGCCCTGGGCCCTCCACTTGCTCCGGACACTCTCGGACTCGGTGGCCACCTGGACCTGGCCAGCAGTTTTGGATTCTGTACCTACTTCCATCGTGGGTGTTTCTGCTGGCTTCGTCGCCTCAGGTCCTGCGTGCCGATGCCATTTCTTACAGTGCCGCGATCAGTGCTTGCGAGAAAGCCGGGCAGTGGCAGCAGGCACTGCTCGTTCTTGACGATGTCGAGCGCAGTTCGCTGGAACTGGACATCATCCTTTGCAATGCCGCTCTCAGCAGCTGCGCCAAGGGTTCCTTGGCTGAGCGCTCCAAAGCCATTAAGTGCTAGCCGCTAGCCCGGCTTGGCTTTGTGTTCGGCGTCGATTCGAGGAGCCTGGAGGTGCAGCTTGCAACTGCTGAACACTTTGGCTCGAGCCTTGGAGAGTCGGAAAGGCCGTTTGAAGCGCCTCACGGCTTCCGCAAGAAGTCTCACCGCTCACCACTTCTTCCTTCTGTTGCCTTGCCTTCTTGCTCCGGCTCCCCAGGAGCAGCGCGCGCTGGCGGCCAGCCAGGTCACCTTGAATGCAGCAACGGCAGCAGCCAACCCATGGCAGTTCCTCAGAGAGAACTTGACAAGCGGGGAGGGCCCGGCGGGAGCGTTGCAGTCGCCCAGATTTGCAACACAAGAAACCGGGGGAACTTCTGAGACCGAGGCTTGCTTGGTGCCTCTTGCCCAGCTTCACATCCCACACCCTCCGGGTCGATGGATCCTCAGAGAAAGGCGTTTCAACATGACAGCGCAAAGATCGTTTGTCTGAGGATGTGATCGCGTACAATTCTGTGGTGTCCGGTGTCGGAGCTGACTGGCCGGTGGCCTGCCAGCTGCTCTGCAACATTGCCGCCCGGACCCGCATTCCCCCGTATGAGAGTGTTGGCTAGTGCCCATGCCTGCAGAAAGTAACATCAAAGTGGCATTTCTGCAACTCAGGAGGAGGTGTTTCTAAACTCTTCAGTGGTGAGCTATACGGCAGCTTTGGAAGCTTTCGCCCCGCCCAAAGACGCGGTGTCCCCATCCGCCGAATGGCGGCGCGCTTTGCAAGTTCTGTTTGCCGCCCCGTGCTACAACGAAGTTACTTTCGAAGCCGCCATCCGAACTTGTGCCGAGCTCAGCTGAGCTCAGCTGATTCCTCCTGTGAATTCGCTCGCCGCTTTCTTCTCACACCAAGGCGTCGCTGCCGAGAAGCGAGATTCGCAGAAGAACCGAACCGTCGTTGCATGCCAATCTCGTGGAGCCGACAGTCTGTGCAGAGACCATTTGCTACCGATAGCTCACGGGTCTCAGAGTAGAACAGGACGAGTCACAAGCAAATTCAGGCAGAGCCAGCCAGAAACTGCACTGTTGTACACCAAGATAAGACGCGGACCACACATTACAAGAGAAAGCGTTTTTCTGCTAGCCCAGGTCAGGAGCCACTGAAGCTTACCAGAATACCTGCGCGCAGTGGTCAGTATTCAGGTTTCGGGTAGTATGTCTCGTCATGGCGCCGCAGCTTATCTTGCCTCGGGATGCTGCAGAGCTTCGGCGAGCTTGTGCGGCGGACTGTGGGAAGGGACGGAGGGAGAGTCGAATTTGGTCATCCCCACCGCCAGTACAGGAGGGATGCGTAAGACGTCCAGACATGACCAGACGACTTCGGGCTGAGCATGTTGGCGAGGACTTCGAGCAGTGTTCTCCACCGGATCCCGCAGCTTCTCGGCGCAATCATTCGCAAGGCCCTGGCGCGAGTCGGCGCGAGTGCAGACTGTGTCAAGCCAACCGAACCTGTTGCTGCCTCAGGTTGAGTGCAGCATTTGCTTGGAGGGCGATGCCGATGTGCTGCTGCCATGTGGCCACCGCTACCATGCAGACTGCTTGGACCGGTGGTTCGAAACTCGTCAGGTCTGCCCCACTTGCGGAAGAGCTTACGGGGACACTGTAGGAACGATGCCAGATGGAGTGATGAGCTGGCATTTTCGAAAACAACGCCTGGCTGGCTACAGCTGCCCTACCGTGGTCCTTCATTTCTTCTTTCCGCGCGGTACAGTCGACGGAGAGGAGTTTGAGGGTCGATCGCAGCATGCATATTTGCCGGACGACGAAGAAGGACGTTCTCTTTTGGCCCTCTTCCAGTTGGCTTTCCGTCGAAGACTCCTTTTCGGTCTAAGACCTTCTTTGACGACAGGGCGCCTGCGGCCGACATTTTCCATCCACATGAAAACGTCCATGAGTGGTGGCCCAGCCCGACACGGGTACCCGGACCCACAATACTACAGAAACGCCGTGGAAGAGCTGCGATTGGCAGGTGCCCGCCTCAGGCTTCCCTTGAGGCAGCGTTTTGAGTCTTTCTTTTGAGGCATCGAAATCGACGCGGCACTGCCGGTGGCAGTGTCTCTCCACAGAAGCTCCTATGGGTGTGCCAGATGTGGGCGAGTCGCAGAGCCTAGGTTCATGTTGTGGAGCACAGTACCGTGTACCGCGTGCGGGGGGCCCTGCGGCTCCCTGCGGCTCTCGGTCCGCTTTTGAGGCGGCGGTTCTCAACGGCTTCATCTACCCGGTGACCCCTCTGGTATGCACGGGGGCCTGTCTGTGGAAGCAAGATTCAGCTTGGGACCTGGGATGTCTTTAAGGCTTTTTCGCGCTGGCAGCGACAGGATCCGACAGAGAGCTCTGCAGCCACGCGTGCAAGCGTGCAAGCGCGCAGGAGAGGGGCGCATGGCGGTGCTGGCTGCGATTTCAGTCGAAGCCGGGCTGACCCTCCCGGCCTTCCCGTCCGGAGCTGACAAACGGCTGGAGCCAAAACCTCCGCTGCGACCTACTCTGTCGCCAGGTCCACTCTGGGATTCCTCTTGTGGATCCTTCTAACCACGCCGCATCGATGCATTTGTCTCGGTGCAAAGCTTTGGTGGAGATGCCGGATGCATCTCAGGATCGCGTACACATCCCTTGACTTGGTCTGCATGAACCTGGGCTGCAATTCGTGCGTTCGCCCACTCCAATACAGCACATTATTGGATTTCTTATGGCTCAGGTTGGCCACCGGCATTGCAAACTCGTACGTCGTGCTGCGACTACTTTTGCAGCACCGATACAGCTGCTTCGACACAGCCACTTCTTCTGCATTCTCTCATGTCACTGGAAAACGGACAAGGTTGAGGCAGGGCTCATACAGTGTCAGGTTGCCAGCCGGGCACGCCCATGGGTGGCAAACCGCTGCTAAACGGCACCCAGTCACTAGTCCCAAGTCCCAAGAAGGATGTCCAGAAAGGACTGCCTACTGAGCCTACTGCCATCCGATCTAGGCCTGTTCCAGCTGGGTCTCCTGAATCTGGTGATTCTTTATTCTGGCATTTGGCAATATACCTTCGGCAAGGTTGCTCTGGCAGGAGCTGCCCCTTGGCTGACGTATGCTGACACACTGAGTTAGGCTTATAAGGCTAAAGCTTTGCAGCAAGAGGGCTTGAAGCTCTTCGGTACCAAGTCGTCATTGAGAGCGAGGCTGCTTCTTTCCTGGTGCAGCTCTTGCGGAGAGCAGGGTATCGAACCCCTGCATGGGTCCAGGCAGCACCGCGTCTTGACATGGCGTCCTCCTTGTGGTCTGTCCCCCCCGAGATGCTGCAAGGATACTACGACCCCCGACTTGCATGCCGCCCTCGAGACGGCGCCGTGGCCGGGTTGCCAGGCGCGGTTTGCATGCCCTGCACTCGAAGACTCGAGTCGAAACTTGAACAGGAGCCGGTGGGAGATGTGGGCCCCTTTCGACACTCGCAGGCAAGACAGCTTGGAATCTGGAACAGTGTGAAGATGCTCTGGCGCCCATCAAGACCTATCGTCAATCCGTGTTGCACTATTGTCTCGGAGGGCTTTCCCAATCTTAGACTGGTTCCTCTATCTCCTCATTCTCTCTCCCCGTGTGTTTGGTTTGTGTGTGTGTGTGCGTGGGTTTGTATGTGTCGAGTGCAAATACAGGGGCCTGAGCCCCCATCAAGCCCGGAGCTTGTGCGAGAGCTTGAGGCCAGACATGCTCATGTCCTTGCTCCCGTGCTAAGGGAGGAGGTGGACAGAGCCTTATCCAAGACCAAGTCAGGCAAGAGTGCGGGCACGGATGGGATCGTTTACAAGGCAGTCCCGTGGTTTCATATCCTGGATAGGAAACCGCATCGGAGACTACTTCATTGTCATTCAAATCCCCAAAAGCCACCGGCAATTGCAGAGTATACGGTCTGCGTGGACTCAAAACCCACCTGGCCGCACTGTCCGGCGGATATGCGTCTGTGAAGATACATGTTCCCTCCGTTACTCATGAGTTCATGATGACGAGTGCTTTTTATCTACTGCTGTCAAGCTCAAACTTGCAGTAGTCAAGACCAAGGCCTGCTGTCGGCATACATGTGCAGTGTANTAGCCTTCCAGAGCAGTGGTCAGATCTTGCTGTAAAAGAGTTTGCTGAGAGCGGTTGCTGCACATGGTTTCTTGGCACGCTTAAGACCTCGAACCTCTTGCTGCTCCGCGAACCCAATTCGATCAAGGAACTATAAAGTTCTACAGGTTATGAGCTCCCAAGCTTCTCTGGGTGACTCCGCCACAAGGCAGGGCTCAGGATATGGAGCTGTGGGAGAAGAGCGACAGATGATGAATGGTGTTGATCCAGCACGACAGAATGCGGCCCCCTCAGTACATCCAGTTTCTGAAGTGTTTGAGAATCCGAACGCTACAGATGTTGGGCACCTGGAGGATAGAACTGCTGATCAATCGTTGTTGACACAGCCTTTTCGTCTGCCTCAGCCTACCACAGCTGAGCCGCCGTATCATGAGTTACCGCACCAGGGCGCGAACGTTATAAGCTCGAACCGTGACAGAGCAGTTATGGAAGCACCAAACGTGGTGACTCCTACTAGCTCTGCGATGAGGGTTCAAGAGTTTTACACTACGCGTTCTGGATCAGCAGGGGGCTCGGTTCACTGAGTTTTTGAGAATGACGGCTTCGAGGAGTGCTAATGGAGTTGACAGGGTGTTGGATGGTCTTGGAATTCCTACTACATCGCAGCATAGAGATCATCGACCTTTGGAGACGGCGGTCACGAATATTCCGCTGAACTTCTCTCCACCTGAGGCACTCCCATCGCCACCAGCAACTACTCAGGTACCGGCTGTTCCTGGCTCATGGGCTACTCCGCCTGCTATCGAGGGCCCTCTCTTTGGCCCGGCGGAGCTGGCTAGAATGAACCAAGCTCAAAGGGACTATCCAATGATCTACGGACGTCCTCAAGGGCAAGGGTCAGACGACAACTCCGAGAGGTCATCTAGATTACAAGCAGAAGTTCTACGTCAGCTTGAAGAGTACAAGGTGAAGCAGCAGCAGGAAGTTGAACGACTGCAAAGAGAGATTCTTCAGCTACGTGGGGAAAGAGATGAAGAGCGGAAGAGAAACCGGACTACGAGTGCCATGGGAACGATGGAGCAGGGTCATCTACCTCAGAGTTCAAGTGTACCCGAAGGGAATCAAGGCCTACTACCACAACCACCTACTGTA
Organism: Symbiodinium sp. clade A Y106; assembly: GCA_003297005.1. NCBI lineage: Eukaryota > Dinophyceae > Suessiales > Symbiodiniaceae > Symbiodinium > Symbiodinium sp. clade A. Next base: position 44,827 of record BGNK01003796.1, on the reverse strand, counting down.
CCAAAGGGTCCCGGAGTACCAGGTGCAATTCCACAAAGAGAACTTCATCCACCACCGATACCCCATCAAGGTCTTCTACATCAAAGTCATGGCGTACTTGGAGGGAGTCAAGATCCTCTATATCAAGGTCATGGTGTACTTGGAGGGAGTCAAAATCCTCTATATCAAGGTCATGGTGTACTTGGAGGGAGTCAAAATCCTCTACATCAAGGTCATGGCGTACTCGGAGGGTGTCAAACTCCTCTACATCAAGGTTACGGCGTATCTGGAGGGAGTCAGGGTCTATTACCTCAGAGTTCAAGTGTACCCGGAGGGAATCAAGTACCACAACCACCTGGTCCGAAAAATAATGCTCAAGCAGGTGGTCTTCCTGGTCCGTCGTTATATGCAGCTCAAGCAGGTGGTCTTCCTGGTCCGTCGACAAAATCAGCTCAAGCAGGTGGTCTTCCTGGCGTACAGTCTACAGCTCAGCAGTGGCTAGGACAAAAGGGCCAAGAGGGTACGATAGCAATGTTGGCTGATGGGATGGCACAACTTCAGGCTGCGTTGATTGACCAGATCGGAAAGAAAGGAGAAGGTGATCGCTCCCCAGAAACCATAAAACCAGGAACCCAAGCTCTACCGCTTCTCAAGGAGGTGTGTGCGGACACTTCGTGCGTTGATGTTATGGACTGGTTGGAAGTTATCCATGGACCTATGTCGGATTTGTCTGACAGCAGTGCGAGCTGGTGGACTAAGGTCACGACAGAGGCCAACCGAGCCTGGCAAGTCCACTTGACCGTCTTGCGGTGTCACCTGACACCACGGGCCTCGAAGATGGAAGATTTGCGAGGCTTAACAGCCGAGCTGCGGCAATGGTGGTCGCAGCCCTACACGACTCCGTAAAGCAAGAAGTTGTGGCAAGGAGATTGGCGGGATCTACGGTGGGATTGGTCTTCAGGATCCTGACGCTCTACCAGCCTGGAGGAGAAGGAGAAAAAATCAAGATCTTGCAGAACTTACAGTCTCCTAGCCCTGAGTCTGAAGCCGGTCAGGCCGTTACAGCCTTGAGGACATGGAGTAGATGGTTGAGGAGGTGCACAGATCTGGGAGTTCAGGCACCGGACCCTAGTCTTCTGGCTCGTGGGTTAACAAGGATGGTTCAAGCCGTGATGGAAAAGAACCAGGATGCCTCCTTCCGGACGTGGCTAGTCAAGAGCACGTTGCAGATCGACACCAACCCCAGCTATGACAAGGTGGACAGCTACTACAAGCACTTGATGGCCGAATGCGAGGCGCTTGCAGTTGCAGCAACGGGCTCACCGATGACGGTTGTGAACACCGGTGGAAAGGCGGAGCCGAGACTACGTCCTATGAAGCCGGAGCCAAAGGCTCCGTCACCAACGCCTCCGAAGACTTCTACGCCAACGCCTACCACGACTGATGAGGGCACAAAGTTCAACAAGCCTAAGGCTGAGGTTCCTTGTCGCTTCTTTGGGAAGTCAGCAAAAGGGTGTACGAGAGCAGGGAAATGCCCCTTTCTACACAGCTGGGAAGGACTTGAGAAGAAGGACAGATGCCTAACTTGTGGGGGAAAGGGCCATGTGGCAAAGGATTGCCCTACGAAAAAATCGCCTTCTACATCTAACAATGGGACTCCCAAGAATGCCAACGAAAGGACTACTACTCCGGCCTCGACCTCATCTACCACAAATGCCCGGACGGTTCGTGTGGATGATCGACCTGATGTGGTTCCAGTACCATCAAGGGGATCGGAAGAAGGAGCTTCGAGCGCCGCAGAGATCAAAGAAGTCCTCGCCGATGTCGGGAAGGTCTTGAAGGCTATGACAGCAACAACCTTGAAGAAGTTTGAGGTGCGCAAAACGGAGGCGTCCAATGAGGTGCCCGTGCAAAGGATAGAGTCTGAAGAGTTGGAGGAGATGGATGGTTTGTTGGACAGCGGGGCTAGCCATGCGATGCGGCCGGCATCTAGCGCGGAGTACAGTACTGGAAGCCCTGTCAAGGTCGCTCTTGCCGGAGAAGATGTTCGTATCTTGAAACAGAATGATCAGGGCACGATCCTAGTCAAGGAACAAGGCGAACCAGTCCAACCCATAGTTCCTCTCGGTGCTCTAATACAAAAGTTGGGGTATACGTTGAGCTGGGGACCGAAGCACCTCAAGTTGACACATCCTGCAAAGGGCCCCATCCAGGTGAAGATCAAGAATCATTGTCCTGAGGTGGCTGCGTGCGATGCCCTTAACATGATTCGGGAGCTTGAGATGAACCAGGTCCAGGAGCTGAACTCTCAGGTGGAAACCTTGAAGGCTCGATTGGAAGTCTTGAGGAAAGAGGAAGAGCGTAGCTGGACTGAGCTTCTGAAGGACTACTCCAAGACCGGAAAGAGAGGGCTACTGTTAAAGGCCATCCTCAAGTGCCCCTTCACAAAGTGCCTACCGGGTGAGGTTCAATCACTGCTTCTTGAAGACTTCAATCCCGATGCAGGTGAGGTCTATTTGAAGGACCTTCCAATCACGAGGAGAAAGCGCAAGGCCCTGATGAACTCACCGAACTGGGTTGTTTCCTTGTTTCTCGGCGAAGAGGAGAATACAGATCCTCTTAGAGTTGTGACGAAGGCAGGCAAGGCAACCTTGGAGGTTGATGTGAAGGCTTCGAGACTGTGGAACATACATCTCACCAATGGTGTGTACCGGTTGCTGCTATGGGCGGCTGCCAAAGGAAAAATCTCTGATGTGCTGTCGTCCTTGCCCGATCGTACCTGGCCTACATGTCAAACACCTCGGAGAGGACCGGAAAGCGAGTTCCTGAGGACCAGTGATGCACCGTTTGGTCGTGAAGGACTACTTCCTCTACAACAACAAACAGTACATCAGGAAACGGCTTGTGCAGCAAAGCAGATGCTGATTTGGACGATTTCCACACTGGCCAATCGGGGCAATGTTGGATTTGCAATGGAGCTTCCTTCAGATCCTGAATGGTTACATCAAGGGAAGTCACCATATGCAACGTTCTGGAAGAGTGAACTATGGAAGGCTTTCAAGTCGGTTAGTGGCATGGAACTGTCATCCTTCTATATGGGCAACTACGGGCACCGAGCCAAACGACCAACTACGGTGGGAACAAACTACCCTTCCATTGCCCAGATGGACGGCGACTTTGCCTTCGGCGACAACTGTGTGCCACCTTCCTTGCTTTCAAGAAAGGACATGAGAAAGTGGACTAGGGAGTTCAAAGGGATCATGGCGGAGGCCGTTATGGATTTTCATCGAGGGACTGCCCGTGAAGAACAAGAAATGGTGGATCTGGGCTTAAAGCTCTCAAAACTTACCAAGGAGCAACGCGAGCTATGGCAACAACACCTTGCGAACGACCACCAGCCTTACCGCGCAGATTGTGCTGTTTGCATCAACTCCCAGGCCACCGGCTACAAGCACAAAAGGGTTAAACACCCTCATCTATACACGGTTGCCTTCGACTTGGCAGGCCCTTTTGCAAACAAAGGAAGGGATATGGACTTTGATGACTACTAGTACTTGATGGTGGCTTCTTACCGGTGTCCAAAGGAGTACCTGAGCTCCATGGCAATCCCAGAGGTGGACAGGGAGCTCTATGTGCCAGATGAGGAGGAGGCCGTCATCGAGGAGGGTTCTGATCCTTTAGCCTTGGACGAAGGAGAAGAGGAAGTACCGGTGGATGCAAAGGGTGAAGAAAGTGGTGAGTCCGACGTGGACAAAACAAAGCTGGAGGATGAAGTTGAGGAGTTGACCAAGCCAATTGAGATGAAGACCATTTACATCACTAGACCTTTGAGGAGGAGAACTACAACAGCGGCACTCATGGCGTCCAAGGAGATCATCCTTCAACTCCGCCAGTCTGGGCTACATGTGGAAAGGGTCCACACAGATCGGGCCAGAGAATTCAACTCCCAGCAGTATAAAGCATGGTTGGCCGAAAGCAGTTTGAGGCAGTCTAGAACTGCCGGCGGAGATCCGGCCGGCAATAGCACAGCCGAGTTGGGTGTGAAGTGGGCAAAAGGCAGAATAAGGGCATTGCTACGCTCAGGAGGAGCGAGTGCCAAGGATTGGCCCATGGCTGCCAGTCATGCTTCTACTTCCTTGTGGTCAAAGGCCTTTCCATCATGCCCGGTAACAACTCCACCAGCAGCTTCCTTCGGATGTGAGGTTTGGTTTCGCGCGAAGGCCTACAAGGGAACGAAGGAAAAGAAGCACGAGGTCGTGGGAACACGGTGGAAAAAGGGGTGGTATCGAGGACCTGCTGGCGATGTGAGTAAGGGACACCTGATATTACGAGAGGATGGTGGTCTCACGATAGCAAAGAGCGTGAAGTTCAATGTCATTGAGCCGGAAAAAGACCTCCGTGATCTACTACCATATGGAACGGTTGAGGATGCGAACTTTGACCAGGAGGAGCCGGAAGTACCTACCAAAGGACATCAGCTTGCAGAGGAAATCGAGTTCATGGCTAAGAAGCACTTGAAAGAAGGGAACTTTGACCTAAAAGATGTGCTCAACATGTACTACAAGCTTGAAGAGCTGGGGGATACGGACTTCAGGATCGGAAAGAAGGCAGCGGTCACCTCGTGGTACACCGGTTCCTATGTTCACGGGGGAAAGGCGGGTCTGAGAAGGAATATGACAAGGTACCCGTTTGCCACCAAATACCTGGTCCAGTTCGCCAAAACCTATCTTGGAGCCATGAACTTCACAGCCCTTGGAATCGCACGTAACAGTACCCTTGGTCTTCACCGTGATTCACACAACTACCAAGGATCTCAAAATGCGGTTCTTCCTCTTACCTCTTTCGAAGGAGGACAATTGTGGGTGATGGACAATGAGATTGATGATGATCAAGGTGTTCGAAAGATTCTACCGAATGACAAGGTTGTGAAGGGGAGATTGATCGACATGAAAGAGGGCAACGTGATCAAGTTCTCACCACGAGATTGGCATGAAGTTCAACCTTGGGAAGGTGAAAGGATTGTCATGTTAATGTACACCCAAAGAGCAACAAAGCTGACGTCACAGGACGTGGAAAAGCTCACGAGCCATGGTTTTGTGGTGGACCCAGAATCACTAAAGGAGGGTGTTTCTGAAGAAAAAGATCTCGGGGAAGGAGTACTAGATCATGAAGAAGTTCAACTTCGATCCCTTCAAGGAGAAGATCAGCCGCCACATGCCTTTGTGGAAATAGAAGAAGACCTCTTGTTCTCGGAACATAGAACACCGTATGGGGAAAGTACACAGATCACATCCACTTCGTATCCCCAACTTCGGAAGATCACGAAAAAGGCGGAGGTTCAGTACACCGCGAATATTGAGGACGTTCTCGAGGACTGTGTGAAGAAACAACAGCCCCTGGACGTAACCCACACGGTTAGTTTGCAAGAAGTGAAACGCAATCTGAGTTCGTGGAAGGCATCTGCGGTGAAGGAGTATGCGAACTTGAAAGACACCAAGAAGGCTTTCACTGTAAAGAAGCGCCACGAGCTTCCTGAAGGGTGCCAAATCATCCCATGTAAGGGTGTTTTCACGGCCAAGCCAAACAAGAATGAGTTCTTTCGAAGGAAGACTAGGTTTGTGGGTTGTGGAAACTACATCCCAGGCGGCCAGGAGGACATGGACTTGTTCGCGACGGGCATCGACGCAACTTCTTTAAGAACGATGTTGGCGTACACAATTGATCGTCAGTGGTCCTACGGCACGACAGACATCAGACAGGCGTTTGTGTTGGCACCATGGCGTGGCCAAAGAGTGGCACTTCAGCCACCAGCCATAGCCTTTGAGTTGGGCCTATCAGAACCGGGAGACTTCTGGCTTGTGGAGATGGCCCTTTACGGCTTGAGACAAAGCCCAGCTTTATGGTCAGAGTTCAGGGATGAGCAACTTTCTCAGGCGAAGTTCAAGGCCAACATCGACGGTCAGGAGGTTGACTTGAAGATGGTTCAAATGATTACTGACAACCAAGTATGGAAGATTGTCAGATGTGAAGGCGACCAAGAACCATTGGGTTTTGTTATGGTCTACATAGACGACCTTCTGGTCAATGCCCTACCACAGGCCATGGAAGCTTTCTATAGCTGGGTGGCAGCCAAATGGGAGTGTGATGGACTGGATGTTTTACAAGAAGGGCATCCAATACGTTTCCTGGGCATGGAGTTGCATATGGTGGACGGTGGAATTGAGCTAGCTCAGGAAGGCTTCGTGAGAGAACTTTTACGAGCTCATGGACATGATGGTTCAAGGTCTATGACACAAGGGCCGAAAGAAACTTTGATTATGACGACCGAAGAAGAGGAAGCAATCATCAACGCGCAGCCCACCGATCTTTCTGGTCGAGAGCACGAATTGAAAGAAGCCCAACGACGAGTGGGAGAATGCCTTTGGTTGTCAGGCAGGACAAGACCTGATATACAATATGTGACGGCACTTCTTTCAGCACGTACCACAAGGTGCCCAGAGATCGTGAACAAGGTTGGAAAAAGATTGCTGAGTTACTTGAACGAGACCCTGCACTATCGCATAAGGTTTTCTCAAAATGAACCTGGACAAGATGTTCTCAAAGTCTATACGGACTCGAGCTTTGCCCCAAGTTCCGGCAGGAGTCATGGATCAGCGTGTGTGTTCCTCGGAAAGAACCCTTTAGTTTGGAGGTCAGGACGTCAACAGCTGGTTACATTGAGTACAGCTGAATCAGAACTCCTAGAAGGTGTTGAGGGAACAGTGTTGGCGAATTCCGCAAGGGCTCTTCTACAGGAGTTGGAAGGGAAAATCATCCGGCTACAGTTGCATATTGACAATCAAGCCGCCCTTCTTCTACTACAAGGGTCGACCGGATCATGGAGGACACGCCATCTACGGCTGAGAGCAAACTATGTCCGGGAAAGGATCAACTCGGGCGACCTTAATGTTGTGTTCGAGCCTGGATTAACTCAAAGGGCAGATCTGGGGACGAAGCCTTTCACGAAGGAGCGTCTACGGCAATTGATGGCGTTGTGGAATGTAGTGGACAGGCGCCAAGATTCAACAGCCACAGTGAGAACCATCAAGACACAACAGACGTGGTTTTCCAAACTGCTTATGTTCTGTCAACCTTGTGGTGCAATTGCGCAAAAGGAGCAGATACAAGCTGAGGTACCATCGGACTTGTACGTGATCGTTTTGGTCCTTGCGGTGGTTGTGATATTCTGTTGGGAAGGTATGAAACACTGCTGGAAAGGAAAGGACGTGCGACTTAGAGCGCTGAGGGCGAGAACTTCATTTGGTAAGATGACCAGGGCAGAACTGAAGGAACTTCAAAGACTTCTTGCCCTGGAACCGAACGATCTTACTGACGAGCAAGGTCTGCGTCTTCTACAGTTGCGAGATCTCTTTGAGAACACTATGCCAGCAGGAACTTCACCAGTTCCCACCCTACCTCCAGAAGTCATGTCTAGTACGGCATCTTCCTCTACGGCACCAACACCGAAGCCGCCCACCAGAGATCAAGGAGTTCAAAAGGATTATGTTCCTGCGTTTCAAAGAGTAGTTCCTGAGCCTCAGGTGAGGGTCGAGACTTTTGCCGGCCCCTTCCATCATGTACCGGGTGCTGATGTGATTCACTTGCAGGCCAATTGCTGGGGATTGAGAAACACAGGACGGGCGCAGCTTCTAAGGTTATGCAGATGCTGTGTAGAAAACGGAGGCAGAAGCCTCTATGATAGATGAGGAGAAGGAGTCCTCGTTTCCGTCGGGAACTCAAAGATGAGTGATGCACAGCCTTGCGGCGTCATCAAGGAGGAGTGTGAAGAAACATGTTCCCTCCGTTACTCATGAGTTCATGATGACGAGTGCTTTTTATCTACTGCTGTCAAGCTCAAACTTGCAGTAGTCAAGACCAAGGCCTGCTGTCGGCATACATGTGCAGTGTANACATGTTCCCTCCGTTACTCATGAGTTCATGATGACGAGTGCTTTTTATCTACTGCTGTCAAGCTCAAACTTGCAGTAGTCAAGACCAAGGCCTGCTGTCGGCATACATGTGCAGTGTAAAGACATGCCAAAGAACAGTAATAGCCTTCCAGAGCAGTGGTCAGATCTTGCTGTAAAAGAGTTTGCTGAGAGCGGTTGCTGCACATGGTTTCTTGGCACGCTTAAGACCTCGAACCTCTTGCTGCTCCGCGAACCCAATTNTAGCCTTCCAGAGCAGTGGTCAGATCTTGCTGTAAAAGAGTTTGCTGAGAGCGGTTGCTGCACATGGTTTCTTGGCACGCTTAAGACCTCGAACCTCTTGCTGCTCCGCGAACCCAATTTGATCAAGGAACTATAAAGTTCTACAGCGTCCTATGTAACTGCATGGTGGGGCAGTGAGATCTTGCTAGCATGACTTGCATGGACTTCGCGATTTACTGCATGTGGCTGCCAATCTGCATGCCGGTTCATGCTTACTTCCGGAGCACGGACTGAGAGTGGTGCTCCGGACCCTTCGTAGGAGAGACCCTTGCTCCGACTGCGCATCTTATGCGGAGTCATGTTCATTCCCGCCTCTGCAGTTTGATGGCGCAAAGGCTGCCTCTAATCCTGGCAGCTGCAGGAACGACTGGGGGCCTCGGGGGGTTCGTCTTCAGGGTTCTTTCGGAACTTCTGGAGTTTAGGGTTGAGCCAGTGCCTCTTCCGAGTCCCCTTTCCTGCCCTCTCCCGGATTTCGGAGAGCCTCCTTCTTCTTTCGAGCTACCTAGCTCAGTTGACCTTCCGTCAGTGCTGCTGGGCCTGGGCCTTGGACTTTTGCACCCTCTTTGGGAAGAGCTGGCCACTTCGCAGCCCTTCCTACCCTTTGGCTCCATCACCAAGGTGGTGCAAAGACGGCACATAAATGTCGGCGAGATGCGGGCTGCCATCAAGGCCGAGGAGAAGCTCGCTCGCGTGCATCAGGATGTGCGGTACGTTCACCTGCAAGACAGCCAAGTGTCGCTGGCCGCTCTCAATCGGGAGCTCCAGCGGTCCTTGGGTGTCTACCTGAGCTCCGGCCTTCGTCCAGGGTACGGTTACCTGCAGAGCAAGCTGAACCCCTCCGACGACCCTTCCTCAACGGTGACTTGGGCTCGCTGGACGCCTTCCTGGACTCTGTTGACCTTGGTGCTGCTGCTGTGCGGGGCCTTCCCGACCCGGCCGAAATCACACAACCCGCTGGAGCTGTTGGACTTCCGCCTGCCGGCCCCGAACTGGGCTCCTCACTCGCGCCTCAGAGCGCCGCCCGTGAGCTTCCCGTGCCCTCGGCCCCGACTTCAGTAGATGCCTTTTGGTTTTTTGGCTTCCATGGAGAATGTCGCGACTTACCCCACTCCTTCGACGGGGCCTGGCTGGTTGGGGGTGTTTCAGGGTTCAGGGTCTTTCCTTAGGGCTCTGCTAGCTGCCGGAGCCGCGCCATGGACGCTGCTCCTTAAGAGCGAAGGACTTGAGACGGCCGGGAAGCAGCTGGCTTCGAACTCAGATTTGCTCCTCGAGCTGTTCCGATCTGGGGCCTTTAACGGAGTCTACGTCTGCCCTGAAGGCGCCACTTTTTCTGCTGCGGTGCGGCCTCCGGTGCGTTCAGCTTTGTTCCCTGACGGTGTCCCTCACCTGAAACCTGAGCAAGCTGAGCGAGTACGACACGCCAACGCCAAGTGCAACTGGGCGCTCGAGGTCGTTGCGGCCGCAGCCCGCAGCGGAGTACGTGTTGTGGTCGAGCACCCCCGCGTCAGCTGCTTCTGGAAGCTCCCCAGCTGGAGTGGGCTTGCTTCTCCTGCCGAGACCGAGGATTGCGTGGTGGACCAGCGCTGCTTTGGGTCTCCTTTCAGGAAGCCCACGCGTATCCGGACCTTCAACCTTGGAGGCTTCGAGCCTCGCCGCTGCCAGTGCGAAGGGAAACACTTACCGTTACGAGGGCGGAACCCAGCTACTGGAAGCGAGGCCGGGAAAAAGTCGAAGAAGTTCCTGAACTACCTGGTCCAGCATGTGTACCCTACCAAAGCGGAGGACCGCCGGGGCCACCTGGATGTAGCTCCCTACGTGTGGGAGAAGCTGCACTGCCGGGCCCTCGACGAGCTCGCTCCCGCGCACCTTGTGAGTTGGCTGCGGTCTCCTTAGTGGAGCCTGCTACTGCTGCCCTTCGTGCTCGGTACTGGGGTCTCTTCTCAGAGTGGATCGAAGAAGCTGCGGGGGATGGAGCCAGCCTTGTGGTTCTTCGGCTGCCGGCGCTCTTGGTAGCTCTGCTGGTGCAATTTGCTCAACACCTTTATGATGCTGGCACTCCCCTGCACTACTACCGGCAGCTGGTGGCGCACGCTCAAAGAGAGGTACCTTCTTGCCGACCGTGGATTCGGCAAGCTTGGGAGTATGTTAGCCGATGGGAGATGCTGGAACCTCTCCAGCACCGGCCTCCGGAGCCTGTGCTGCACGCGATGTGTGCAGTTGCTGTCCTGTGGGGGTGGTACCGGTGGACGGCAGTGACTCTTGGCGCTTTTTACGCCATTTGCCGTCCGGGAGAGTTCGTTCGAGCCCTTCGCGAACAGCTGCTCACCTCGGTTGACCTTCTGGAAGTCGGGAACGAGTTTTCCTGCGGATTCCCGAGCCGAAGACACGCAGGCGAGGAGCAAGAGTACAACACGTACGAGTGAAGGCGCCCGACTTCGTGCTTCTCTTCCTTAGGAAGGTTTTCCAGCCTCTGCCTCCTAGCTGCCCTTTGTATCCTGGGTCTCCAAGCATGTACCGACGGCGATGGGATGCTGTCTTGAAGGTTCTGCTGGTCGAGCCGAGGCATCGGCTTACACCTGGTTCTCTGCGAGGCGGCGGCGCAGTGAGGGCCTTTCGAGCTGGCGAGCCTTTGTCGGAAGTGCAATGGAGGATGAGACTCAGACACCAGGAGACTTTGGGTTNTCGGCTTACACCTGGTTCTCTGCGAGGCGGCGGCGCAGTGAGGGCCTTTCGAGCTGGCGAGCCTTTGTCGGAAGTGCAATGGAGGATGAGACTCAGACACCAGGAGACTTTGGGTTACTTCCTTCAGGAAGTCACGGCCTTGTCGGTCTTACCAGCGCTGAGCTCTCCTGCCAGAGCTAAAGTGCAAAGTGCAGCAGCCTGCCTCCCTTCTGTGCTGGCTACTGCGGGTGACGGCGCAGGCTCGCTGGCCGTGAGGTGAAGTGGCGGTGGCTGTAAGCTCTGAGAGCTTTTTTCTTTG
>BGNK01003796.1:1501-23873 GCA_003297005.1 Symbiodinium sp. clade A Y106 | reverse complement strand
GCGTGTGTGTTTGTGTGTGCGCGTGTGTCTGTGTCTGCCAACGACGCTCAGCGGTTCCTGTCGCCCAAAGAGGATCATCAAAGGGAAAGGCCGCGCCCCCTATGGATGGTTCATCTTGACACCCGACCTGGACCTCCATGAGCAGGACTATGCCTTGGAGGACGATGGGCCGATGAAGTTTCGCATCCAAGGAAAACACGTGCAATACTATTCCCGGCTTTGCAAGCCCGTCAACAGTTTTGCCCGACGTTCAGCAGCTTGTCCACCAGTCTTCGTTGGATGTTGTCAGTCCGTCCGAGCCAAAGGCGCGAGCTGTCATCAGGCCTGGTGCCAGCTCGGCTGCTCGTTTTGCAGCACCAGTCCGGCGTTCGCTTTTTGCTCTTGTTCCTCCCAAGCGTGGTGTCTGCCGGCCCTTCCTGTTCCCAGTTGCCACAGTGGCCGTCATCAGAGCCCGCTCGCTTGCTCCGCCAGCCTCTGCGGTGGGTGCCGGTCGTGTCTTCCAAGTTGGGCGTGCGGAGCCATGGCTGCCCTGGCTCAGCGTTGGGTGCAGATGGACTGCCAGGCATCCGCGGCCCGGCCCCGGCCCCCGCCCGGTTTCTTGCCAGACTGGCTTCGAGGGCGAGTCCGCAGGGTTTGGCGGCCGCCCCTCTTAAGTCTTAAAGCTTTGTCTTGTGCAAGACCGCCGGTCTTTCCCAACTCCGAGAGGCGCTGTCGTCCCCGCTGTGCTATGCTTTGATACAGCTATAGCTGCTTTCCAGGATGGGCACTTACCTTTCTACCTGCGGAGGTTTAGCAACACTCGAACAACTAACATCATGATCAGAAGTACTTCCATGCGCTTCAATATAGTGTCCGCACCTGCCTGACAACAGCATTGGCATCGGTACACGTGGTTTACTCAGAGGTGCACATACTGTAGGGAACCGCCCTTTTGAGGCATCGGTACACGTGGTTTAGTCAGAGGTGCACATCATGTCAAGCGGAGCGTGAGTTTGCGAATGTGAGGCACCATCGGGAAACATACATACCCGTGTATTCATTAAATGCATAGACGCAGAGATTCAACGCGTAATTTAATGAATTCAAAACCCAAATCGACGTGTTGGTGTGGAAATGTACAGAACAACATGCACATCGCATGGTGTGAGTGTGTACGCGCATTGGGCATCTACTCAGAATCTACTCGTTGAAGGTCCATGCACACGTCCGTAAGGGCGCCTGCCTGTTGTATCTACAGTCATGCTGGAGTCATCCTTGCATGATTTCTTTCAAGAGATCCTGCGTGCCGAAAGGCCCAGAGCAGGTACATGATCCCGGCTCTGAACTACCTCGTCAGGTCGGCACAGCAAGGGTTCAGGTGTGTGGCTGCCTGGCTCGCATTGCGTGTGTGAGAAAGGATTTCGATGGGCCCCAACGAGGACGAAAATTGCTCATCACTTGCCTCGTACATTTGCCTAGTGGTTAGGAGACCTTCAAAATCTGTGTTGAGTTCTGGCAAACTTTCAGCGAGTGCCCCGGAACGGCGGTGCCGGCCCTCTTTGCTGCCATCGCGGCAGCTCTTGAAAAACCCAGGCGCGAGGGTCTACTTGGAGAACCAGGCACCCCAGTTGGGACAGATGCAGGCGCCGCAGCTTGGCCCAAGAGGCAGCCAGCGCTGCTCTGGAGTGCACCTCGAGCTTTCCCGAGAGCCTGCAATCCCAGGTTGTTAATGGACGGTCATCGAGATAGTCTGTGCCTCGGGAAGGATCCCAAAGGATTCGAACAAGTTCATGATGTCTACCACACTACAGTACTGGTTTCTCATGTTTCACACGGGATGCTGGCTCTCGCAATGTCTGAGCACCCTTGTGCCGCAGTCCGGAGTTGTGATCGGGCCGGCTCCGTAACACTCGGCGCATTGTCACACCCACAAATAATGTGTGGATTCCCAGATCAAGAGATGTTATAAGCCAATGGGAATTTTTGGGCATGGAGAAGCGAGGAGGGGGCTGTGCTTGTGGTGGCTCCCCGTCAGCCTAGTTTTGCATCAGTTGCATGTTGTGACTACAACATCACGGGTATCTGGCGGAATCCTACCAGAAAGATCGTGGTTCTCAGCGTCATTTGTTTAAAGTAGTTAATGTAATATACTGTTGAGTGTGTAATTACCAGACATGCTTGGGTCTGCGTTGTGTTGACGAAAGATGAAATTTCATTGCGCACCGCTGCTGCAAAGAGGCCAACGTGAGAAGTTGAAGCTCTACGCGCCCGTCCTGGCCGAGGCTTGTGGCCCATGACTCCGAGCCTGTGGGCCCTCCTGTTCGCTTCGTTTGCTTCACTTTACCTGAAAGTCATCCCGGTTTGTGCCTAGAGCTCTTGCTGAACCCTGGGTGCCAAGAAGCTACTTGCGTCCTTGCGAGCGGTTTCTTTATCCACGCTGCTAACCCCCGACTCGCGAGCCGTACAATGTAGCTTCCGCTGCCCGCTGGTGGTCCGAGGGCCAAAGTGGGGCTCGCCAGGTGCGTCAGGTGCTGATCTCCAAGATGGCGAAGCCTCCAGAGGCTAGGGAAAGTCCAGCACGACCGTTGGGCGTGGCTTGCCGCTTCGGTTTCTGGACATTTTTTGCAGCAAGACAGGTGGGAAACGACCGTGTGTCAGTGCATGGGAAGGTCACCATCAAGGAGAATGAGGAGGGCCACATTGTGCCGCAGCCCGGAGGGATTCTGTATTGTTACGTTTTTGCCCTTGCCGCTGCGTCACACGCAGCGAGGCACCACACCAGGTCAATCAGTTTATGCACGAGCAGTCGGGATGTTGCAGCATTATTGCACCCGGCCGAGCATTCCGGCTTAAGGGTGGATCTGAAAAAGAAGCAGTATGATATTGTTGCGCAACACTTCGTCCATGCCGTAGCCGTTAGACCACACATTGCTACCACTCGTCCTCAACATCCCTCAGCATGTAGAGACCACAAAGATGCAGATTAGCAATGTCTTGATGGTCGACGCTGCCGTTCACCGACTGGTGGAATAGCCCTTGCCTCGATCTGTGGCATCAGCACAGAGTAGAAATCTGCGAGAGATGTGCTGCATGCTCGGATTTGTCTGACTTGGAGGCTGAGAATGTCGCTCTGGGCTACATGGACGAGGATTTGTCAGGCCAGGGGAGTACAATCGAGCCGTTCCTTGATTGTCCCTGATGTTAAGAACGGGTACGATCTGCGCAGGCGTAGTCGCTGGGTCTCGGCCGCTGAGTGCAACTCGTACCAACTATTCCGCTTGCGCTGTCGCATCAAGAATACACGACTAGGGACTTTGGGGTGGCAGCCTATCCGAGATGTTCACGTTGGAGCCGCCGAAGCCGGATCCACCTGCAGGAGTCTTGGGCAGGACAGGAAGAGAGTCGCGGCCCAGAGGGGGGCCAGGGCCAGAGTTCCGAGAGAAATTAGTCAAGAGAAAAGGTTTGCCAAGGCACAAGGAAGAGGAGCAAGTTGTCACGTGCAAAACGCTGTCAAGCAAAGCTGCATCAAGCTTAAGTTCAGATTGCCAAGATGCAGCCAGGTCACATAAAATACTACCCGGCACGGCAGTGGCAGGATCGCCGAAGACAAGTACTTCGAGACCGCCACACTTCTCGTGATCGTTATTAATGCCTGGTGGATGTTTGTCGAGACTCGGTGGCCAAAGTTTTCAATGGCTTGCCGGTCACGAGCCGAGGGAGTGAACAAGAGAGTGAAAGCTTCTGCGGCTCCCTCTGTCGTGTGATTTCTGTATGTCTTTGTCTTTTTCTCCTTATCGCATCCTCTTTGGATACGAGGCTTTCCTGGAGCATGCCCTTTTGTGTTCTCTCGCTCTCGCTCTCTGTTTCCTATCGTCTGACTGCAAGTCAGATAGACACATGCTGAGGGGCAAGATCGACGGACATGTGCTGCAAATCCAGCGAAAGAGAAGAGCACACAGAGGGCCACAGATGGGCAAACTGGACTGAGGATGTAGAGTGGAATCATGTCACCTTGATGGTGAATGGCAAGCTGCCCCTAGAACCCGTCAGCACCGTCGTGGAGAACTGCTTCTGTTGCCACCTGGTGCCACTGGATCCCCCAGTCGCAATTCGTTTCGGGCATCCTGTGGCATGGCATGCAGACGGCAGACGGTTTGCACCAGGGGAGTCAGACAGAGCCCAGGCTACTTCAGTCTAGAAATCTTTATTCGTTTCTTCGGAGCGAAGACCTGGTGCTCCTGCTGCAGCTTGGTGGCAGCAGAACCGCGACTTGAAAAGCTCAGTTCACCCGACAGAAAGGCAAAGATCTCTGGTTCCTCTTCGATCTGACCCTTGTGCCTTGGCCGTGACTGTAGGCTTGCCGTAGCCGCCGTAGCCGCCGTGGCCATGGCATTCTCCCGGATCCGAACAGCTGAGTAGCCATTGGTGCAGTCGCACACTCTCGGGCGTCATCAAGCTCTCTTCTGTACTTCGCTTGTCCCTGTCTAAAGCAAACCTACCACGCCCCTGCGAGGTGATCCTGATGGTTCTGGAGACCTGGGTGCTGCCGCTGGTGGCTCTTGCCACAGGAGGCAACTGAATCCAGCTGATTTCACCTGATTCTGGAGTTCTGGACTCCTGTGCACTGAGCAGGTGGGCCAGACATCTCGGGCCTCTCAAGCCTGCGACTTCTGCGCCTGCTCCGCTTGACACGCCCCCTGGCAGGAGTCGATCAAAGTTTGATCAAAGGGAGTCGCTCATGATGTTCACATACACACGTTTACACTCGCACCATGTCTGCGCATATACGTATGTTGTGAAATGCGATGCTATGCTACGTATGCTACGCTGTGAACGGTTAATACGGTAGTTTTTCCTGCACTGCACCGTCCGTATTGTCCGGCACTGTGAATAAGGTAAGGCAAGGTAAGGTAAGGTAGGCTGATTGATGCATGCCTGGACGCATGGATGGATGCGTGCATGTGTGTGTGTATGTTTATGTCTGTTTGTGTATGTACATACATACTTACACACATGTCTCACCATATCTCATCGACGTATGAAAGCTGTAGTGCGAGCTTGCGGGCTCTTGGCATGTTGAGTTCCGTCCTGAGGCATGGTGCGGGCCTCGTCCATGGAATGGATGGGAGGGATGGGAGATTTCAATGGGACCGGAGGGAGAGAGGGGGAGAGGGAGCGCCGGAGGTGCGCTTCATGCGCTTCTTCCCTGAGCTCTTGACGCTGGTGCGAGGCATGGCCCGAGCCATGCAGCCGCTCGGCCCAGCTCAGAGCGGAGCAAGCGCAGCAGAGCTTAGGCTTAGACACTTTAGGTCGGTGGCCTGGGTACTGCTGTTCCTCTTGATCGTCACCTACATCTTCGCATCCTGGAACAAGTCGAGGGCTTCCTGAGATTTCTTTGTGGCTCTCTCTCCCAGGCCATCGTTTTCACCAGTCAGCTGGGTACGCCGAATTACCAAAGACCCCCGGAACTCGTCGACGCCGAGGATCCCTTAGTCGCGCACTCAACTGCAGTTTACGAAGCCCGAAGTACCTTAGCCGTAGCCTGTAGGTTCTAAACGCCGAGTCGCTTCACGAGAAAAGCTTCCAAGGCCCCGGAGCTCTTCAGCGACATGTTCGCAAGCATGATGTCGCTCTTCACGCACGGGATTCTGGGACACTAGACAGCATCTGTGCCCACTTGTAGCGAGGGTTTACTTTCAGCCCAACCAGTAGTCCTCCAGCACAGGCGACAATCTCCACTTTTTCTTGGTCACCATCCGGGAGGACCAGCTAGCTCCAAAGGCAGCTCGCGGAACCATGTCATTTGCGCAGGAGAGCGTTGCACTAATGTGGTTGGCCATCGTCTTCCTCGTGCTGCCACTTGGTCTATACAGGTTGGCATTGGATTTTGGGCCGCTTTAGCTTTTGCAACCTGTCCCAGGTGTGGCATCAGCCTGCTCAACATGCTGATTGGAATCCTCTGCCAGGCATCAGCTCGCCTCAGCTTCCGCACCAGAACCAAAGCGTCGTCTGTCGCTGGATTTATCTTGTCCAGGTGATTGCTGACAGAGACTTGCTTGGCAATTAGTTGCTGTAAAAACACCCCCCTCCTCCTGAAGTTTTGAGATGATGCAAAGGCTCGGAAGAAGAGGAAAAGGCACGCGAACGAGCTGACCTTGACAGATTGCTGAGGAGCCTCTTCGAGGTGCTCAGACCCGTTTGAAGGTTCTACGACAGATGGAGGGTGGCCAGCTGTTTTGCTGCTTTCGTCATCCGTCAAGGGTATTATAGCGAAAAGCAGCAATCAAGTTCAAAATCCTTTACGAGGCTGCACAACCGCTGGCATCTGCATGTTTGTAGTCAAGAAGACTTGTGTCTACGGCTTTTGCTACAATCAACATTCGGTTCAGGATAGTCTGGTGTATTGTGTTACGGTATACCGTATACCAATGTTGCGGTCGCCATCTGGGCATGGCGCATTAAATCATGCATAGCTTAGAAGGCTTACACAACCTGCAAACCTGAAAGTTTGAGGGCAAAGGCGCATTGAGCCACTGAGCCGCCGTTCTAGAGTCTGGAGGTGGATGTTCAAGCCGAGTGCTGCTAATGTTGCCTGTTGCCACGGTACCACCACTTTCTGTATGGCGTTTACCCAAGATCTGTTGGAATGGCAAGCTCGCACAGCTCGACGACAGCAACTTGTGTTCGCGGCAGTGTTGCAGGCCGCAGACCGAAATGGAGATGGGAGGATCGCAGAAGAGGACCCGACTTTGATGCTGACTCCGCTGACCACTACCTTAGTCAGGTTTTTGATCATGTTTGAACGGTGCTTGGGGGATGCTTCTTCCAGCATGGGATTGGCGCAAGAGGCTGGCAGCGTCAGTCGTAAGCGGACAGTGCTAGGTTCGCGAACTAGAACTCCTGCAAGCTTCAATGCCCGCCGCATGCAACGCCCGGTCTACAGGAATGGGCGAGGGTTGCATCGAGCAGGCGGTGCCTGCAGTTGCTGGAGAGGCAGAAGTGGAGTAAGTTGAACGGGTTGCTGGGGCAGCGCAGGCTTCTAAGCGCAGGCTTTTGAGCGGACTACAGGTTCCAAGAGAGAACGATTGAAATGCACCGTGCTCCGTGCTCCCGCCTTTTGGCCTTCATGACCCGTGTCCCAATGGTTTGACTTTGCAGGCCCAGAAGGTTGGAACGGTAAGCTTCTATGCCCCGAAACTCTGAGTTACGGCGTTGGGATAGTACAGCATTTCGCTCAGTTGCAAGAGGTCCGGAAGCTAATTGTCGTGTTTTGTGGGACCGCCGGGGTTTGTGCGGCATGTCAACATGACACGTACTACATGTCGATGTTGTTCGTTTCGTGCTTGTTCGTTCGCTCCTTGTTGCCTTATACTTGCATGTTCGTCACACATACATGTATGTCGTGAAGCTCGCTACATTTGTTGTTAAGCTGCGGTGTTGTGCAAGCTTGTTTCTCTTGACTTGCAGCTCTGGTTTAGGTATTCAGGACAGATGCAGGCCTTTCTCATCACGCACGGGGCCGGGGTGCTTTTCTGATCCTGTGTTGTTTTGCTTGTATTTTGGGACATTTTCGGTGTTTTGGGGAGCTTCCCTGACGATTGGAAGCAGGCTCCAAGTCGATGCTCGCAAGCCCGTGGCGGAGCGCCTTTCAGAGCTGCAAGCGACGATCTTTAGAGGCCGGCCATCCGGTTTGCACGGATGATGGTGGTGGTGCT
Source organism: Symbiodinium sp. clade A Y106 (assembly GCA_003297005.1). Taxonomy (NCBI): domain Eukaryota; class Dinophyceae; order Suessiales; family Symbiodiniaceae; genus Symbiodinium; species Symbiodinium sp. clade A. Next base: position 16,179 of record BGNK01003796.1, on the reverse strand, counting down.
TAGAGTCTCCGAGTGGAGCAGTGGCAACGAAGACGTCATAACAGTCAGCAGCCGAATCAAGCTCGCAGCAGAAACAGGACCAATGATCCGAAGCATAGCCCCAGAATTCTGTCCGACTCGTGGCTTCAGGGCTGGCATAGTCACCCCCCATCACCAAATCAACACGCTCGGCGTCCATCCTGACATCCAGTGCCATCAACATGTTGATAGTGATATGAACATGAGATAGGTATTGAATGGTATTGATCATCATGAGGAGGTTCCTTTTCCGCTAGGGCTACGACTGAGCTTCGATGATGATTCCCTGTTCTCGGACTTTTGGGGTCTTGGCTTGTGGGGTGGAGGGGATGGTCACCTTAGCCTTGAACCCAAGTTGAACTAAGCGGAAAACCGCTGTGCAAACTTGTGCTAAGTTTATGCATGAGCGTCACTACCCCGTCTCCCGAAAGAAAGAACACATATCACATCAGCCTCTGAGCCTCATGAGACCACATGCACGACAAGCGCACCCCAAATTCGAGTGTTAACCAAAAGCAAATCCTGCCAACGAAAAACACGTGCCGTCAACAAACCGTAAAACAATCGCGTTTCGAATGGCAGGCGTGATAATCTTTCCGTCAGCATGATTTCTCTCGGTGCTGTTGCTTGTGGTTGTGGTGGCATTGATCAAGGATGCAGAACCTGGTGGGGGCAGTTCTATCGCAAGACAGGTCGAATTCAAGAAGTTTGCTGTCAACACAGGACAGTTCCCACTGTCCGCAGTTCCTGGGCTTCGAGTTTTCCGGGTCTGAGCTGCTTCGTGGATTGGCGATGAGGTGCGGCAGACTACGATGACGAGGAGGATACCAATGCAGCTCAACTGCAAGACCCACACCCGTCTCGCGCCTTGCAGTCCACTAGATGAATGTAGACGACAGTGGCAGCATTTCGCAGATCTTGGACATGCTTTGGGTGAGAATCCCCGGACAGTGCTGGCATTTGCCATGATGTCAATTTTCCAAGCTGACCGAACTGGGCCCCGGGCAACGCGTCCGAGTCCACGTAATTCTGCATAGCTGTTCTGAGACAGATAGGACGGCAAGTTCCACACCCATTGAGTCGCTTGTATTATCAGAGCTAAAGCCGTCGTGAAGCCGCGACTCATGAAACGCCACAAGGCCGAAGCTGAGCGCAATCGGGTCTACCTCGATTTCGATCAGTTCCAAAGCCAGGCCGGCATGGTGGGGGAGAGAGCGGGAGCCGGCGGGAGCTAGCGCCACGGTAGGAATCGGTTAGTTTGGTTGGTTCCTGGCTTAGGGTCGTTACAATGCAGCAGAGGTCTTGGATCTTCGGAAAGACGCGGAGATCGGCCACTTCGACCTCCGGAGGCTGGAGATCAAGGTGGCGGAGAAGGACTCCCATCATGGCCCGGCCCAGAAGAGAAGGCAATGAAGACAATAGATGAGACGAGAGCCGAAAGCTTGCAGGTGCTGAGCACTCCGGGGACGACTCTCTCGTCAGGTGCTTTTGGTTGGGGGCATTAACTGTGGGCATTCGCTTCCAGGACCGGCTCCTGAAGACGAGGCTGGCGAAGCTTCAAGCGGATCTCCGCCACGTCCTGGACATGCCGGCGGACGTGCCGATCCCTGCAGGTCCTGCAGCAGGTCGGCCCATGGTTTAGAACTTCCGGGCCGGGGGTGTTTTTGAAGAAGAGACAGGGATCCTCCAGAAGCAAACCTCATATATATTCTCCTCAGGGCAAAGGTAGCGTAGTAGCGCACGGTGCACGTGGGGGGCTCTTCAGCCTGGGCCTGGAAGCTCCTTGGAGCCGCCCAGGATCCGAGGCAGGGAAGCTGGTGCTGGAGGACGTGGAGGAGGTGCCNCCCCACGGCGCCACGCCATCAAGAGACACCTGTTCACATGGCAGCCGGGCCTAGGAGCTGCCTCCTCCTCTTCCGGAGAGGCCGCGCACACCGGCCATGCCGGCGGGAATGCCGGAGTCTGGGTTTCTGGGCTTTGTGAGAGCGCACACTCGAGTTTCTTTCGGTGCTCAGGCAGCCCGTGCTCCCGGGACAGCTGGAGGTTGTGGATTTTGACGAGGCCAAAGCTGTAGAACTGTAGAACTCTGCAGAGCGGAGTTCGCTCCTTGGCCGGTCAGGTTCCTGAGAGTCGGCCCGCGGGGCCGTACCCTGCCGCCGGGCCGCCCAAAGGCAAAGATTGGCTTCGGGAGGTGGCCAGTTCTGACGCAATCCTTGCACCTGTGCCTGCTCGTGCTGCTCGTGTGCGTGCCTCGAAACGTTCCCCCGCGTCATTCCGCAGGTGCCAACGGCACTTCTCATCGAAACATTGCAGTCACGCGTCCCGGGCCCCAGAAAGACAGGTGATTCGGAAGCTTTAGAAGCTCCGCAGCTCAGGCCACCAACTCTTGGCGGCTTTAGTGGTTTCGCCGTAGCCGGTGCCACATCGGAGTAGAACTGTCACAGTCATGGGCCCGAAAACCGGGGCCGTGGATTTAACGTTGGGCTCAATGAGGAGAGCATCCCTGAGTCTTGAAGTGGCCCCTCGAATGAGGGAAAGAACCCATCCAAATCAGGGCGTTCGACATGCCCACATTGGCCAAGTGATAAAGCGCACCAAAGAAGCATTGCAGACTTGACATCCTCCGCTTGCTGCCGACGCAGAGCTGTTGCGGATTTTTCCGTCAGGTGCGTGTAGAGGAGGAGGATACCGACGAGCTAGCCCTGTACAAGATGATGCGCGAAGCTGGGGACTCTGAGACCAGGTGTCCATAGCCACAAAGCTAAGATGTTGCGCTGCACTGGGACATTCTTCAAATCAGAGCCTGCAGACAACAACGTGCCTGCTTGTTGTTGAAGGAGACGTGTCACCGAGCATTGAAAAGCGTTGCAAGATGAATGCCGGTGGATAGAATGCGTGGCCCTTTGCAAGTTCAGGCTCTCATCTACTTGACCCATCTGGACTCCAGCCACATGGCTCCTTGCCGAGCGGTTGCAGCACAGCAGAGCATTGGAGAGCTCAGAGCTCCATGTAAGGAGCGCATCGTGCTGCAACGAGTGGCACAGGCAGGGAGCTGGCCGAAGCACTCTTCCTGTTGCTTCCTTTCTGGCTCGACAGGAGTGTTTGGAGAGGAAGGACATGGAGAAGTGGATCCCCACGAACCTGAACCGCTTGTGCTATGCCATCGGCTCCATCAGCGGTGCCATGCAGGCGCTGGGCCGTTCCTATGTACAGTAAATGTAGATGGGTGGGGCCGGCAGGCAAGCACATTCATGCGTGCTCTTGCGAGTGGATGGATAGATGGATGGATGGATGGATGGATGGGTGGATTGATTCATGGATGCATGGATGTATACGTTAATCAATATATGCATGCGTCGGTAGGGGGGCGCGTACGTACTACATGTACTACTTAGGTACGTTTGTATGTACGTAGGCATGCATGTGGGCATGTATGTATGTATGCATGCATGCCTGTACGTGCGTATGCATGCATTCAATTGTAGCCAGTGACACAGGTCTCACATGTGTAACCAGCCTTCCTGTGATTCTGAAAGCATTCGCTCCATCCGAAGATGTTTTGTCCCGTCCTTCACCAGGAAGCGGATGAGCGAAGATTCGTGGTCTCGGCGACTTGCTTGACATACATGCGAGCATGTGGACATGCCTAGTGATCGACACCGAAGAAGGTAGCACGGCAGTCCTCCCTGCAACGGGTGATACGGGTGTATCGTAGTCGCAGCAGTCGTAGTAGAGCAGACCTCGTTGCAGTCATAGTCGACGTAGTAGCACTAACACAGTGTCAATAAGGCAAAAAGTGTTGAGTCAATATGAGTCAATGCAGTCTAGTATGCAGGAAGACTTTCCAGCGACCACAGGACCGTTTACGTGTTCCGAATCCTACGTTGTCACAGCCTACAAAACGCGTTCTGAGAGTGGCTCCCGCCAGGTGGCACTGCTTAGGGCCTGGTCCTTTTTGCACCGGTTTGGCGTGCTAAAATTTGAGTGTGACATTCTGTTAGGCTGTGCTGCTTGAGGCGGGACCAGTAGGTCAGTAGGTAGATCAGGTAGCTTACGTTCTCGTGCTTCACAGAATTGAGTTTGGGTTTTGGGATGAAGCTTTGATGTTGGAGGCTGAATCTTGTTGAGTGTTTTGGATGATGGTGGACAGGTGAGAGTATGAGTGATTTCCCTTTGATGCCGACTTCGAACCATGCAGCGCTGTCTGACGCGTCCGAGTGTCACAGCGCATCGGCACAATGGTATATGAATAAACTGAATAAACACACCAGGGCACCAATACTAACAGGAAATGACGACGATGGCAAGAAGCAAGACCACAGTAGCAACCGCAACTGTCACAACCACGGCCATAATCGCATCAGCACAGACAAGCAGCAGCGGCGAGGATGAGCATTCGTAGCAATGCCAACTGTAGAAAGATCCTTATAACACTGGCGGCAATGAGGCCAGGATCAAGCCTAGCGGCCCAGCGGCCAAGCAGCAACAAGAAATTTAGGGCGGCGGTTGTCAAACAAGTCTTCGAGGTCCCCATCGTGCCGTCGCATGATGGCTCGCAAGCGAAGCCATAAGGTCACCACCGAAATGATAGTGACAGAGGATTCTGTCACAATGCAGCTGGAACGAAGTAGATGTAGAAGATACGAACGTTAAAGTCGAGCGAGAAAGCGCATGTTCTAAGCTTGCCGATGATGGTGGCAGTTCCAGTTGCGAGGTAATCAAGGATCTGCTGAGCCTTTGTGACATGAAGAAGGGGAAGGAGAGCAATGCTGGGCAACTTCTGCAAGATGGTAAGTACAGTAGGAGATGCAAGCAGGGTCGCGCTGCAGGAAAACAAAGCTGCAGTGGCGAGCAACGTCATGCATCTTGGCAGTCATTGTGCGAGAGAACGGCACTGCTTGCCAAGTAGGGTTCGGCTCAGGTACGTGGTGGGTCAGTACCCACGGTTCCTTCGGGCGCATTGGAAGTTTCTGAAAACTGTACCTTGCTCGCAAGCGGCCAGTGAGTAGGGAGTGAGCGATGTAGCAGGTTGACAGATGAGATCGGTCTGAGACGTCACCGGAGCCAAAAATTTTTGACCGTGACAAATTGGTGGATTTGTCTTTCCGTGCTTGCAAGCATGCCGTTTTGTGGCGATGCCAAAGTCGAGCGGTAACGATCAAGAGCAAGAATTTGCGACATACTCTGTTGAGAGGTGGTCTTCAAGCTCTTCGAGTTCATGCACGAGACCTTTCCCGGGGTCCAGCCGTTTGGCCGAAGCGAAGTTTCGCACTCGGCACAAACGGCAGAAACGGCCCTGCAGCCCTGCAGGCAGATGGCGGTCGACACTTTCCTGCGGATCTGCCAAAAGTGCAAGAAGAAGTTCATCACACAGCAGGCCTGTGGCGATGTCAGTCGATGTGCAGATCAGTGTGCCATGTTTTCCCTTATTCGCAGAACAACGAGCCCGCGCCGTTCATCGAGACCATGCCAAGTCACATCGCTCAGGACAGTCAAGGCTGATCTGGTGCCCTTGGAATTGATGTTGGTTTAGCATCGCGCGGCAACTGCAAAGCCGAATGTGGGCAGGACATATCAGAACTGGAGCCTTTGCAAATCTGCAACTCGGTCTGCCATGTTCCGTTCAAGAGAAGTTCGTTCTGAGCCTGACCTGTTCTCAGGCACCTTCTTCGAGGCTGTCGGGCACATGATCAGCGCTGCCTCGTCGGAACAGAAGGCGAGGCAATGATTTTTTGCAAGCCGACAAGCGAAGTAATGTCCTGCAGGTTCGCTTGATTGCACTCCTGATGGGTCTGTGCCCGAGCGACTGTGTCTTCGGATGTTACGGTGTGACGGTGTGGTTTTCGCGCACGCGTTGTCACAAGCCACAAGCAGCTGCGCCGACAACTAGCCCTAGCGTGGCGGGTAAGGCCTCTTCAATGATAAATGGGCCGCCATACTGAGAGGACCTGCTGCTGCAAGCTTAGATTCTCAGAGCTGCCACACTTTTTTTGAGCTGAGGACTTTCTGCAACCGGGTCCTTGGAAGCTTTCGTGCAGAACCAACAGGCGGGCACCGAGCGGCTCCGCCGCGTTGCGCCCCAGCTCTAGTCGGGCATTCGTACTCGCGTCATCACGTGCGCCGCAGTTCGTTGCAGGTGTTGCGGGAGATCTCTTTGATCCTCCGGGTGAACGAGCGCGTGGTCGTTGCCATCGGCACGGCATGTCACGCGCAGCTGGCAGGTGCCCAGCTGCGGCGCAGCCTCGGGCAGTCCTCTTTTGTCAATATACATCAATGTGCAGGCATCTACGGCGACATGCTCAAGATCTACAAGGCGAGATGCTCGCTTTCCTCTGGCTGCTTTGGCTCGATGTCCGAAGGTCTGCAGCGATTTCATCTCCCACAGCACCGCACAACAAGGAGCGCAAGTCATGAATCTGGCAAATGCCCGGAGCTTTGGCGATGCCTCAAAGCCGTGTGTTGACGATGCTTCTTGCATTGTTCGATCCCAGGTGAAGCTGCTGCGAAATGTGAAGCGCTTCGTGGCCGCAGTGGGCACCGCTGGGCACAGGGATCACAGAGCCAAGTGTGAGCTGGAGCAGGCGACACGCTGCGGCTGGTCCGCTCCTTCGTGGATGCAGCCACCCCGCAGGGTGCTGCAGAGGTGCGGTTGACGCCTGCGCAGTGCGGCTTCCCGGAGAGTTCCGAGACGAATCGGAAAGAAGAAGCCTTAGCGGCCTTGGCTACAGCTGAGCTAATCCAAAGCCAAGGATTGCACAACGCTTTGTCCCGCCGCTGCTGGAGCCGATGTGAGCCGATGTGTGGAAGAAGAAGTGCAAGCAGTGCAAGTATAGCAATGGCACTGATACTGTAGCACTGGCTGCAAAGCTTCCAGTGCTCTTTGCTCTAGGCTCTGCGCTCTGCTCTGCAGGAGCCGGTTCTGGCAGACTACCGCAGTAACATGCCACAGGCCGCTGAACAGGTGTTCGCTGGTCCTCACAGTCCTTTCATATGTCTCATGCGCTTCCCATGCATTGCACGGCAGGCACGGGACGCGGAAGTCTTGGCGACTCGGCGCGTCTTGGTGACTCGCTCGGGCTCGGGGCAGCTTCCGCAGCTGGTTTCGATCCCAGGATCTGCTCACCGTCTTGGCGACAAGGATACACGAGACTCGTCAGGGAAACGGAGAGCATCAGCTCGGGATCGAGATGAGGATGCCAGATGTGCTGATTGTTGCGCGGGGGTCGCACAATGCGAGTGTAGACATGGCAAGGTGGCAAGGCTAACGCGGCTTTCATCCTCTCTGTCTCTGGTGTGTTTGTACCATTTGAGGACTCCATCTCACAAGAAGCTTCGGGCTCGGTGCTGCTCAGATAGAATTCGGGGAAACGTCCTTCAACCGTCAGAGGTCGGCCGGATTTTCGAGATGGTGCTGGAGTGCACGTGCGCCTCTCAGGGCATAAGTCGTACTTTGTCCACCGTGCCTTCCGCTTCTTCGGCATCGAAAGACGACATCAAAAAAGGGCGGCCGCACGTCGCTTTCGTGCCGGCCCGTCTTTCTGCCGTGCGAGGTGTGACATGATCAAAGGCGACTTCCAAAGCTATCCGGATCACAGGACGTTGTGCGGCTGTTCGTTTGTGAGCTTCCAAGAACTGTTGCTTCGCCATGGGATGCTCGCAGGGTGAAGTTTTACGACTTGCTGAAGGCCATCAATGCGAATTGCTTCCAGGCAGCTTCGCGCCGGTTCACCGTCCCGAGCAGAGGGTCCCCCAGCGCTTCAAAACGGCAGGCCCTCTTCTACTTGCCGGAGGCCCAGCTCATCCTCTTCGTGGCGCGAGCCTCGGGCCCTCGGAAAGGGGCAGAAACAGTTTCGTTGCAACGTGGCAGAATGGCAGCCTGGGCGGAGGACTCCCTGATTTGGGCCATGAAGCATGAGCAGCCACAAGTTGCCGACAGCGGCCTTCAGGCCCCGGAGACTCGCTCGGCTCCGTGACTCCGTGCAGACCCTGCAGACCGTGCAGATGCGCAGGTCCTCTCGCAATTCTTGGAGCGGCTCTTGAACGGTCCAAGCAGCATTTATGCAGCGGCCCTGACACTGGATTTCTGACTGATGTGCACCTGAAGATCTCCTGAGTCAGGTCCCATTCTTCAAGCAATACTATTTCCTGATCCTGCAAGCCGCCTGGGACTTGCTCAAACATCCTGGATGTTGCAACTTTGGGTCCTGCTCGGCTGCTGCCGTGAGGTAATCGGTGTTCTCACCGACACTTTCCACAAGAGTGGCTTCAAGCTGCAGCAGCACATCTTACTGTTCCGCGGCAACACGAGAATATCATGTTCTTGGGTTGAGGGTGGAGCGAAACTGTCGACTATAAGGCAACTCATCGTTGCAGCTGAGAATCAGATGCTCAGTGATGCAGCACCAAAGCAACGCGTGATGGAGCTGCCTGGCCAAATGAGCGCCTGCTGGCAGACCAGCACAGCACATCGGCATTATTCAGTTCGCCGCGCACCAGGTTCCTGTTCGAGCTGATCGGCAAGCTGAAGCCCCAACTGTCTTGCGGATGCATTCAGCTATGAGCTGTCATCCGCCTGAGGTCTTTCCCGACGCTGAATAAGAGCCAGGCCCAATGCAAGCTGCCCTTCCGCGCGTGGCTTGAGACGTCGAAGAACCTGTTAGGCGGAGATCTTCGTGCTGCATTGCTTCAACAAGTCGCGGCAGCCCGTTGAGCCCGGGCCTTTCCTCTGAGAGTGAAGCATTGGTGAACTCATGGCTTTCTGAAGGTTCCAGCAGCACATACGTGACTTCCTGATCCAGCTGAAGGTGCGTGCCATTGCACGTCAAATAGCTCATCCCTGACCCGACATACCTACATTTGCCGCTGTACCACTATAGTCACTATTCAGCTATGACGTAGCTAGCGTGCTGTGATTGCAACCATGCGGTGACTTGTAATTAGCACCTTTGACTCATTCAAGATTGGTGGTGCGGGCGTCCTTGTTTGGCTTTTTTAACTGATTCTAATGTTTTGCGCCGTTCCGATGTGGTTTATAGATTGCTTTCTCTTTCTCTGGCAATTGCAGCTGCTTGTTCTTGCCTGTGCCTGTCTTGACCGCTGAAGTTTGCTTCCGGCATTGCGGGTTCAACTTTCTGCTTATGTTGATCTGCCCTCTTCGCTGCCTTACAGCGATGCCGGGGTGCCTTCTGGCCCTCGGGGTCAGGGTAAGACGTTGGGGTCCTGGAGCATGAAACGCAGAAGATGTGCGATCCACTTGCGAAACACAAGCTCTGGCTGGGTCCCGTCCCGGGTTGACATGATGAAACCGGAGGGACTGCGGTAGTGAAGTGTTTGTTCAATGTGCGAAGTAGAACTGGGCTGGAGATGATGCACTCAGTTTTCTGGTGGTGCAGTGATGCACCAGCATGAAAAAGGTAGCATTCGCCCGCCATGTCGAGACCAACAGCTAGCTTTCACTGACTTGCTGTTTTTCTGCCCCGGTGCCTCGTCGACTCGCTCCGTCCCGTGTTTTCGGCTCACTGAGCTTTGGGGAGTGTTTGCCATCTCAGTGCCTTCGTCCTAGAGCACCTGGGAGCTGGGTGGGGCGAGATGCGTCTCCTTTTGTGTTGCCCTCCTGATTTTGGGCCAGGGCTTTGTTTTTGTAAAGGTTTGGCGAGAGGCTGTCCTTGAAAAGGTTTTTCTTGAAGGTGGTCCTCTGGTTCTCTGGTCCCGTGCTTCTTCGGTCCTGCGGTTTTCCAACTTTCTGCTACGTCAAGGAAACATGAAGGAAGGAAGGAAGGAAGGATGAATACAATAATTAGGGTCAAACAAAAATTAAACTAGCAAAAAGAAAGGAAACAAGGAAGAAAGGAAGCAAAGAAGGAAGCAGAAGGAGGGAAGCAGGGAAGGAAGCAAAGAAAAGGGCAAGGAAGCAAAGGTAGAAACAAGAACGAAAAGACGGAAGCCTAGAATCAGAGAAGACAGCACGTTTTAACATACTGCAACTTCCCGTCTTCTTCCTGTCCAGTCGGAATTAGAGACATTTACTATAGAAGGGTTTCGAGTTCTTGTCACCCGAATTCGGGCTCCCCCAACCCCCCCGCTGTTTTAAGCCGTGTTCAAGCTTGCGTGACAGCACAGGAGTCGTTGTTGGAAACCCGCCATGCATTTTTGAAACCCCATTCACCATGCGAGCAGTGTTTTTGCAAATGGGGGAGCTGCGTGCAAGCTTGCTTGGCAGCATATGAGTATTTTGGAAGCCCCCCACCATTCACCATGCGAGCAGTGTGTTTGCAAACGGGGGGGGGGGGCTGCGCCGGGCGTGTGAGAGTGGCAAGCTTGCTTGACTGCATATGAGTTTCGAATTTGAAACCCAGCATGCATAGTATGAGTCTTTTTGAGGCCCCCCGCCATTCACCATGCGAGCAGTGTGTTTGCAAATGAGGGAGCTGCGACCCCCCAACCCCCTGCTTGTGCATGCTTGACAGCACATGATTTTTTTTTGAAACCAACCATGCGAGCATTGTGTTTTGTGCCCCCCCCAAGCCCCCCGCTGCTTTTTAAGCCGTGGGCAAGCTTGCTGGACAGCATATGAGTCTTTTTTGAAACCCACCATGCATAATATGGCTTTCTGAAACCGCGCCCTTCACCATGCGAGCAGTGTGTTTGCACATGGGGGAAAAGTAGAGTCCCCCAATTCCCAATAGCTTGACGCACAAACAAACCTTGAAAACTAGAATCCCCCAATAGCTTGACACACATACGAACCCAAACCACATCCCGCCAAACCTTTTCAACACAAAATGGCCACCAAACCTTTCAAAAAAACTCCATCTCCTGATGTTGTACGGTTTGGCAACATAGGCTGGGATCCCCCTCCACTATAATTGCCGGATTGGGGGGGGGGGTACACCCCTTTCGGCAATTGATCTTCGGCAATTGTTTTCGGTGCCATGAGCTGTATAGGGTTGTAAATAAATTGCCGGAAATCATTGCTGCAATCCTCCATAAAATTGCCGGAAAACTTCCTTATCAATCTTCTCTTATCACTGTACGGTCTGCCAAGGGATCTGAGGGAGAAAGAAGGAGAAAGAAGAGGAGGAAGAAACACGGTCGTGTCATGTTTCCTGCTCTGGCTGATCTCTGTGTGTGCATGCATGAATGTGCTATGTTCTTTTCCTGCAGGGGCAAGTGGCCCAAGGGTCATGTGCAGCTCGGACAGTCGCTAGACATTGTCAGATTAACAGGGGGGGCAGCAGCAGTAGCAGCAACAGCAGCGCGGCACCAGCAGCACGAGCACCACATTTCACGTAGAACATCCACTCATAGAGGAGGAAGCAGCAGGATGCCTCGATACTTGACGGCGGATCTTCCGGCCGACGTGCCCGGGCCGGCGCATGCAGTGCCAACTAGTTGTGCCAGAGTCTGAGATTATTGTTGTCATGCCCAGTTTTCGCACCTCTGAGCTGCATGTGTTCCTTTGGTTCAGGGCGTCGCTGGATGCCCCTGTTCTACATCGGCAGTGATGTTCGACGTGAAGAAACGAATTTACCGGGCGAGGCTTCGGAAAGGGTTTGTGGACAGACGGATTCCACGATATTCTGCAGAGTCTGATCATTCGCAGGTGTGACATAGCTGGCTTTCAATCCAATGGGGCATCACGACCCAGCACCACGAATGGTGGACGACTGGTCCAGAGGCAGGGAGATCACGTGTTCGTATTCCTGGTTGGCCACTGGTTGGGGTTGTAGCGTTGTCTCGGAGGCGTGGAAGTCGACGAGCCGGCCACCCTCGGAGAAGCAAATAGCTGAGGCGAGTGAAGAGTGATCGGGAGTGTATGCATGCAAGTGGGTGCCTCTGTGTGTGGGTTGGTTGGGCAGGCCCGGAAAATGGCTCTGCAAGCCACGGGGCAGGAGGGGATGGGGTGGGCTCCCTGGTTGCTGTGCTTCCCTTTCGCTTTTGCACAGGAGCCTTCCCATGATCCTGGTGCCGAGGCGGGCTTGCTCGCAAGGTATGGCTGGAGATTTTGTGTGTTGGGGGGTTGACTTTAGGTGACGGCTCCGGCCGCCGAGCATCGGGACCCTGATGCTTCGCATGCTCGGGTCTGAGTTCTGCGGTGTGGCTTAAGAGCAGTGGTCTGGACATGATGTAGTCCCCAGCCCCGGTCCGCAGGAAGCATCCACGGCATTGACTGGTGCGACCGAGGATGACACGGGGGTGCTTCTGGAGTCTTGCATGATTGGGCGCCGTGGGCAGGCTCACTCGATGGGGAACGACGAGCGGGCCGTCCGGGCCGCAGCGACCGATCAGTCGGGAGAAGTTTGCGGGATCCATAATCCGGTGATCAGGACGTGGCGCCAGAGGAGAAGCAGATGGAGGCACATTCTGCTTCTTGCTTCGGTCGCTCGCTCTGTTGTGTACCACGCCAGGATGTGGCTCCTCGTCCTGGCCCGACCCTGGAGGTGCGCCCCTTTTGTGACGGTCTCGGGGGGGTTGTTGGTCGGCAGGAGTGTTGGCTTTCCCTTGCTTTGGTGTGCTGTGAGCCAGTGTTAGCCCGGGACATGCCAGGACTTCGACCCCTCGGAGAACTTGATCCTCTTGAAGGCTTGGGTCGTCTCGCTGGGTATTGATTGTTTCTGGTTTCGGCATCCCACGNGATCCTCTTGAAGGCTTGGGTCGTCTCGCTGGGTATTGATTGTTTCTGGTTTCGGCATCCCACGGACACCTCAGGACACTTTGTCTTTATCGGGAGATGCCGAGGCTTGGGTCTTAGGTGTTTGTGTAATGCATGCCGGAGTTTGATGCCCGACCACCTTAGGTTGCGTCCAGCACATTGGCTTCGCTAGCTGGCGAAGGAGGGCGACAGGAGGTGCGCCGGGGATGAAGTGCAGCAGCGATTGCAGGTTCTGTTTTGGTGAGTTTCGGGTTTTGCGGGGTTACTGTCGAGCTTCTGCAGTGTTTGCTGGCCCTTGATAGGTGGATGAGACTAGAAATCGCATGTCAAGCTTGCCTCATATGGGTTCTCCGATCGGGGAGACAACTGCGATTTCCATAGCATCCCAAACCCACCCAAAGCCAAAGAGTGACCCCATCCCCAATCCCCAAAGTCCAAGGCAGCACATCTCAACCCCAGCCCCAGCTCCTTGCGTGGACCATCATGGATCTCTGAGCTTACCTGGCTAGTGTTGGCCGAGTCTGGAGATCTGGGATAACTGGCTTGTGACAGCCAAGCGATCTGTGACCACTGCCTGTCTTGGAACTCTGTCATACCTGGCTTTTGGCAGACTGATTGGCTAGAGCTGGCTGCATAGGGGAAAAGATGAAGAAGCCGGCGGGCGCCATGAGTGCGATGAAAGCCGGAGCCCCGGCGATGAAGGCCAAGAAGGCGATGAAGGCCGAGACCATGTCGGCCAGCCGGGCCATGAAAGCCATGAAGAGCAGCAAGGCCAAGACAGCGATGAAAGCCAGGGCAGGGATGAAGGCCATGAAGGTGGCAACAAAGGCCCGCATGGCCCGTCCGGCTGCGGCGACGAAGGCAGCTGACAANGCCATGAAGAGCAGCAAGGCCAAGACAGCGATGAAAGCCAGGGCAGGGATGAAGGCCATGAAGGTGGCAACAAAGGCCCGCATGGCCCGTCCGGCTGCGGCGACGAAGGCAGCTGACAAGAAGAAGGACGATGCCAAGAAGAACCATGATGACAAGAAGAAGGACAATGACGTGCCGAGACAGACGACGACGAGAGAGGCAGATGTTCAGACGACGACGAGGGCAGATGTTGAGACGACGACAAGCAGCGAGGTTCCCTCCTGGATCGTGACTCCCTTCCGCTTGCCGAACGGGAGGGTGGAGGTGTGCCAGTTGGAAGGCCGGCGGTGGATCATGACAGAGGAGGTGGCTCTCGAGTGCAGCATTGGCGGGCTGCTGGAGCGCATGTCTGATCCTGGCTGCGACGAGGAGCACACGTACACGCCGATAGGCATCGCTGTGTGTGTGTCGAGAAGGCCGAAGAAGGACGATCTGTCCCGGCTACTACTGTTCTTCTTCCTGCATGACACGGGAGCAGATGACGAGAAAAAGGACGATGACAACGAGGCTGATGATGGCGATGACAACAAGTCCGATGGCTCCAGCTCTTCATCCAGCCCTATGGTGCCAGCTGCTTCGTCATCTGCTGCTCAGGAGACTCAGGAGAGCCCGAACCGCAGCCGAGTGAGGCCTGACCCATACGCCCCGTATTGGATCGAGTGGCCTTCGGGGGAGGAGCCGTAGAGCATTGTTAGATCCTCGTCGAACACACAACACAGCGCAACACAGCACAACACANGCCGAGTGAGGCCTGACCCATACGCCCCGTATTGGATCGAGTGGCCTTCGGGGGAGGAGCCGTAGAGCATTGTTAGATCCTCGTCGAACACACAACACAGCGCAACACAGCACAACACAGCACACACAGCACAACATAGCACACCGCAGCACAACACAAGCACAGAGGATCTTCAACCCAGAGGATCGCAGAGGGGTGAGTTTCTTTAGGGGCCGGTGTGTGCCAGTAGATGCAACTAACATGAACCAGGGTGCGCAGCCTAGGCATAGGCCGGGACATAGCGAGTTTGATTCATTGTCTGGGGGGAACGGCACACACAGCCCGTCTCGACTCCATCGGCTTCGGATGCTGAACATG